>WNGS01072847.1:13418520-13453644 GCA_020271785.1 Procambarus virginalis
TTTTATCACAGTCAGGGGTCCTCTGTAATAATATCATCGCTACATAATAGCATGAACAAGTATATTTTGGCATTTTTAGGCGATGCTGTGGTCACAAGCTGAACAGCAGTGCTGTGAGCTCATGCTGCGTGCGTCAGGCTTGGTAGCTTACGCGATACTGAGGCCCCTAACACCCGGGAGTTTGGCCCACGATTTTTTTTTTAAAATGGCGTCTGTTTACAAGAGCCCTGATGAAGGTGTGGTGAACCCCGTGTATCCGCGGGCCGTTTAAATCTTGCGTAGTACTCCAACACATCATATGACGTGAAGAGCAGTTGACTGGTAAAACGCCTAGCACGTCATATGATGTGATGCGCACTTTAAGGTTTAATTGAGTATTTTTTGTAATGTTCCAGTGTTGCTTGACTTCGCGAATCGGTTCCTTGTCTTTTGTCTTCATCTGACTCAAACACCACCATGATTTCTTTATTTATTGCTCGTTTGTAAAGCCTTTTCATTGCATATATAACACCCATATCCATTGGCTGGATCAGAGAGGTGGTATTTGGAGGCAAGGCCATACATTTTTGATGCGTCCATCATGTGACGCTAATGTGTCGAGCCCTATATGAGCTAGGGCATTGTCAACCAAGAGTAATGCCTTGACATCATTCCGTCTCACTCCACACTTCTTTATCTGAAAATCTCTTACTTCTTTGCAAAAATTATTTTTGAACCAGTCTACAAAAATATCTCCAGTAAACCAAGCTGTTTTAGGAGTTGTAGTAGACCACAGGTAGCTTGTTCATTAAATTTTCAAAGAACGTGGGTTTTTTGTACTTCCCCACAATGGTGGACTTTGTTCTGTGACTTCCGTCTGCATTTTCACACAGCATGGCAGAAACTTTTTCTTTGTTTACCTTACGGCCAGAACCAACACTCATCTAGCCTAGATGCCAACTATTGTTCTGCAAGCATTTCCAATTAAAGCCTGTTTCATCGGCATTGTATACCTAAAAACACCTTAGATAATTTGTTATTATGTAATCATTTAATTTACGCTTTAATAGCTCGACAGAATCCATATCTGCCCTTAATGATTCTCCACAAACTTTCCTGTTCTTAATTTTATGCCTATCTTTAATCTTGCAACCATCCTCACTTGCTCAAAAATCTGGAATGTTCATCTTTTGTGCAAATTTATGGCTGCTGTCTTAATGGTGTCGCCGCCAAAGTGGCATCCCCCACAGAGCGCTCCTGGTTAAACCATTTATACACAGCTTTGTCCAAATTTGTATTTGTAGAACCTTTTATTGTTTTCCTTTTATTTAATGCACCTCTATCACTTGAAGTAAGGAACTTCTAATATCATCTTTCTGTCTCTTGATGTCACACACCGTACTTTTCCCGACATTAAATTCTTCTGCCAGCCTAGTAACAGAGTAGCCACGTTCATGTTTTCTATCATGTCTAATTTCTGCTCAATGGATAAAATCTTCTCTTCTCTTTGTAGATACAGCACGATTAGCAAGCCCTTGAGACACCTTGTTGTATATTAATAAAGCTGTAGTCAAAAAAATGGTAAATTCCACGATTATTCTTTCACCAGTGGACAAACACGTCACTCGCTCGCTGACAAAGCTAACGTTAGTGGATGCCTGCTGTATGAATGCAGACTAGGTCTATACACCCTCCAGTTGGCTGGTGTTTAAGCCAGATCCCAGTAACATAAAATTTATTTCAAATATTGGATTTACATAGATCTTATATATTTTTAGGTTATATATTTAGTTTAGTAACATTATTAGGATAATAATAGATATAAAAACTTATTTTAGAACTGATTTATTAATTTTATTATTCAAAGCTGTAGTCACTGAACTGTGGCGACGAAATGAAACAAGAAACGCATGGTGCTGTGTGTACAGGGATTAACCCTTAAATGGCGCATAGCTATATACCATTTGACACCCACAAGCGCATACAAAAAAAAAAAAAAAAAAAAAAATTCTTCCTAACCTGTTATTTGTGTTCACTGATCACGGGAAAAATAAACAAAATTGTAAGTGGCATATATTGCCCACTATAGGGCGGGGAAGTCTGGCAAAAAAGGCGCTGACTCAGCGTGCGTCCCAGGCGGTCTGTTGATTGCCAGCTGTCAGGCCAGAGTTGCCACAAAGAGATAATTACCTATTATTTCAATGTCTCTGATTGATTTTTGTGTATTTTTTTGCTGTAATATTATTCAATAGTGTGTAATATTTATATAATAAAATGAGTGAATCATCGCTGTACTAAAAAATATGGTGTGCATATTGTTGATTCAATTATGTTCATCAAACAGTGAACAAATACTTTGTCGGTTATTACACTATATACACAGGTTATATATAAGTATCTGCATGTTTTGTTCACCATAACGAACCACTAAGTTGGTACTGTATTATGAGTCAAAAAGTAACGAGGAGTGACCGCCGTGTACCAGCCAGCCACTCACGCCCTCCCTCAAGTCACCTGACTCAACCACATTCTCCTCCGACAATACTGTTTTTGCTTTTATTCACTATATACAGACGCTATATATAAGTATCTACATTTGTGTTCACCATAACGATCCACTAAGTTGGTATGCTGAGTGGCAGTGGCAACGGCAGCCAGTGGTAGCCAGCTACTGGCTACCACTCCCTCCCTCACCTCACCTCACCTCACCTCACCTCACCTCACCTCACCTCACCTGACTTGCCACCATTCTCCACCCACCATACTGTTTTTGCTTTTATATACAGACATTATATATAACTATTTACATGTTTTTTTTACCATAACTGTACATCTAAGCTTGTATGGTGAGTAAAGGCACAAAGACGTAGGACCTCACACAGTCAGCTGATGGCTGCCGCCCTCAAGGCCAGACGCACTAATATTTCTCCTCCAACAGTACTGCTTGTGGTGTTATTATGCTATATACACACATTATATATAAATATCTACCTGTTTTATTCACCATACTTGTACAAGTAAACTGGTATGGTGCCCAAAGACCATTGTGGTCATCAGTAAACAACATGGTAAGTCCTGCAGACGACGCTCCTCCCTCACCAAAATGGCAGCTCCCAACCTACTCCTCTTGTTGTTTATACCCTCTATACACACGTTATATATAGGTATCTACATTTGTGTTCACCATAGCGAACCACTAAACTGGTATGGTGAGTGCAATCAATAAAAGGTGGCCACACACAGTCAGAAGACAACGCCACAACCCTCCCTCCCACAGCATTACTCCTCCCTCCATGGAGCACAGCGCTAAATATCACCACAATCCTGCTATTATCAGAACCCTGGTCAGTTTTATCACAGTCAGGGGTCTTCTGTAATAATATCATCGCTACATAATAGCATGAACAAGTATATTATGGCATTTTTAGGCAATGCTGTGGTCACAAGCTGAACAGCAGTGCTGTGAGCTCATGGTGCATGCGTCAGACTTGATAGCTCACTCAATACTGAGGCCCCTAACACCCGGGAGTTTGGCCCACGATTTTTTTAAAAAATAGTGTCTGTTTGCAAGAGCCCTGATGAAGGTGTGGTGAACCCCGTGTATCCGCGGGCCATTTAAATCTTGCGTTGTACTCCAAAGCATCACATGATGCGATCCGCAATTTACTGCAAGTCGGTCAAAGCATCATATGATGCGATGCGCAATTGAAGGGTTAGACCCGTCCACTCACTCACGCTGGAGTTGTTCCAATAACATAAATAATTTCTCAAATAGCAGATGTCTATCATATTACAGTATATTATCAGTTTTATTTACTTTAGTTTAATTAGGATAATAAAATGCTATTAACCCTTAACATGCTAAGGGTATAATATCCTTTGTTCCCCACAGACGCATGTAATTTTGAAAAAAACAAAAATTCTTCTTAATCTGTTAATTTGTGTTCACTGATCATGGGAAAAATAATAACAAAATCATAAGTGACATATATTGCCCGCTATAGGGCGGGGAAGTCTGGCAAAAAACAGGCGCTGACTCAGCGTGCGTCCCAGGCGGTCTGTTGATTGCCAGCTATCAGGCCAGAGTTGCCACAAAGAGATAATTACCTAATTATTTCAATGTCTCTGATTGTTTTTTTGTAGTTTTTTGCTGTAATATTATTCAGTAGTGTGTAATATTTATATAATAAAATGAGTGAATCATTGCTGTACTCAAAAATATGGTGTGCATATTGTTGATTCAATTATGTTCATCAAACAGTGAACAAATACTTTGTCGGTTATTACACTATATACACAGGTTATATATAAGTATCTGCATGTTTTGTTCACCATAACGAACCACTAAGTTGGTACTGTATTATGAGTCAAAAAGTAACGAGGAGTGACCGCCGTGTACCAGCCAGCCACTCACGCCCTCCCTCAAGTCACCTGACTCAACCACATTCTCCTCCGACAATACTGTTTTTGCTTTTATTCACTATATACAGACGCTATATATAAGTATCTACATTTGTGTTCACCATAACGATCCACTAAGTTGGTATGCTGAGTGGCAGTGGCAATGGCAGCCAGTGGTAGCCAGCTACTGGCTACCACTCCCTCCCTCACCTCACCTCACCTCACCTCACCTCACCTCACCTCACCTCACCTCACCTCACCTCACCTCACCTGACTTGCCACCATTCTCCACCCACCATACTGTTTTTGCTTTTATATACAGACATTATATATAACTATTTACATGTTTTTTTTTACCATAACTGTACATCTAAGCTTGTATGGTGAGTAAAGGCACAAAGACGTAGGACCTCACACAGTCAGCTGATGGCTGCCGCCCTCAAGGCCAGACGCACTAATATTTCTCCTCCAACAGTACTGCTTGTGGTGTTATTATGCTATATACACACATTATATATAAATATCTACCTGTTTTATTCACCATACTTGTACAAGTAAACTGGTATGGTGCCCAAAGACCATTGTGGTCATCAGTAAACAACATGGTAAGTCCTGCAGACGACGCTCCTCCCTCACCAAAATGGCAGCTCCCAACCTACTCCTCTTGTTGTTTATACCCTCTATACACACGTTATATATAGGTATCTACATTTGTGTTCACCATAGCGAACCACTAAACTGGTATGGTGAGTGCAATCAATAAAAGGTGGCCACACACAGTCAGAAGACAACGCCACAACCCTCCCTCCCACAGCATTACTCCTCCCTCCATGGAGCACAGCGCTAAATATCACCACAATCCTGCTATTATCAGAACCCTGGTCAGTTTTATCACAGTCAGGGGTCTTCTGTAATAATATCATCGCTACATAATAGCATGAACAAGTATATTATGGCATTTTTAGGCAATGCTGTGGTCACAAGCTGAACAGCAGTGCTGTGAGCTCATGGTGCATGCGTCAGACTTGATAGCTCACTCAATACTGAGGCCCCTAACACCCGGGAGTTTGGCCCACGATTTTTTTAAAAAATAGTGTCTGTTTGCAAGAGCCCTGATGAAGGTGTGGTGAACCCCGTGTATCCGCGGGCCATTTAAATCTTGCGTTGTACTCCAAAGCATCACATGATGCGATCCGCAATTTACTGCAAGTCGGTCAAAGCATCATATGATGCGATGCGCAATTGAAGGGTTAGACCCGTCCACTCACTCACGCTGGAGTTGTTCCAATAACATAAATAATTTCTCAAATAGCAGATGTCTATCATATTACAGTATATTATCAGTTTTATTTACTTTAGTTTAATTAGGATAATAAAATGCTATTAACCCTTAACATGCTAAGGGTATAATATCCTTTGTTCCCCACAGACGCATGTAATTTTGAAAAAAACAAAAATTCTTCTTAATCTGTTAATTTGTGTTCACTGATCATGGGAAAAATAATAACAAAATCATAAGTGACATATATTGCCCGCTATAGGGCGGGGAAGTCTGGCAAAAAACAGGCGCTGACTCAGCGTGCGTCCCAGGCGGTCTTTTGATCGCCAGCTGTCAGGCTGGAGTTGCCACAAAGAGATAATTACCTAATTATTTCAATGTCTCTGATTTTTCGTAGTTTTTTTGCTGTAATATTATTCAATAGTGTGTAGTGTGATATATTTATATAATAAAATGAGTGAATCATCGCTGTTCTCAAAAATATGGTGTGCATATTGTTGATTCAATTATGTTCATCAAACAGTGAACAAATACTTTGTCAGTTATTACACTATATACACAGGTTATATATTAGTATCTGCATGTTTTGTTCACCATAACGAACCACTAAGTTGCTATTATGAGTCAAAAAGTAACGAGGAGTGACCGCCACACACCAGCCAGCCACTCGCTCCCTCCCTCAACACCTCGCTCGCCCACCTCACTCGCCCACATTCTTCTCCCACCATACTTGTTTTGCTTTTATTCACTATATACAGACATTATATATAAGTATCTACATTCGTGTTCACCATAACGAGCCACTAAGTTGGCATGCTGAGTGGCAGTGCCATTGGCAGCCCGCCACTGGCTGCTACTTCCTCCCTCCTTTGTCACCTGACTCACTCACATTCTCCTCCCACAATACTGTTTTTGCTTTTATTCATTATGTACAGACGCTTTATATAAGTATTTACATTTGTGTTCACCATAATTAACCACTAAGTTGGTATGCTGAGTGGCAGTGGCAATGGCAGCCAGTGGCAGCCCACCACTGGCTGCCACTCCCTCCCTCCCTCACCTCACCTGACTTGCCACCATTCTCCTCCCACCATACTGTTTTTGCTTTTATATACAGACATTATATATAAGTATTTACATGTTTTGTTCACCATAACTGTACATCTAAGCTTGTATGGTGAGTAAAGGCACAAAGACGTAGCTACTCACACAGTCAGCTGGTGGTGGCCGCCCTCAAGGCCAGACGCACTTGTATTTCTCCTCTAACAATACTGTTTGTGGTGTTATTACGCTATATACACACACATTATATATAAGTATCAACCTGTTTTATTCACCATACTTGTACAAGTAAACTGGTATGGTGCCCAAAGACCATCGTGGTCATCAGTAAACAGCATGATAAGTCGTGCAGACGACGCCACCGCCCTCACCAAAAGGCGGCTCCCAACCTACTCCTATTGCTGTTTATACCCTCTATACACACGTTATATATAGGTATCTACATTTGTGTTCACCATAGCGAACCACTAAATTGGTATGGTGAGTGCAGTCAATAAAACCTACAGTCTCCGTGGTGTAGTGGTAAGACACTCGCCTGGCGTTTCGCGAGCGCTATGTCATGGGTTCGTATCCTGGCCGGGGAGGATTTACTGGGCGCAATTCCTTAACTGTAGCCTCTGTTTAACGCAACAGTAAAATGTGTACTTGGATGAAAAAACGATTCTTCGCGGCAGGGGATCGTATTCCAGGGACCTGCCCGAAACGCTACGCGTACTAGTGGCTGTACAAGAATGTAACAACTCTTGTATATATCTCAAAAAAAAAAAGTGGCCACACAGTCAGAAGACAACGCCACTACCCTCTCTCCCACAGCATTACTCCTCCCTCCATGGAGCATAGCACTAAATATCACCACAGTCCTGCTATTGTCAGAACCATGGTCAGTTTTATTACAGTCAGGGGTCTTCTGTAATAATATCATCACTACATAATAGCATGAGCAAGTATATTATGGCATTTTTAGGCGATGCTGTGGTCACAAGCTGAACAGCAGTGCTGTGAGTTCATGCTGCATGTGTCAGGCTTGGTAGCTCACTCAATACTGAGGCCCCTAACACCCGGGAATTTGGCCCACGATTGTTTTTAAAAATGGCGTCTGTTTACAAGAGCCCTGATGAAGGCGAGGTGAACCCCTTGTATCCGCGGGCTGTTTAAGTCTTGCGTAGTACTTCAAAGCATCATATGATGCGATGCGCAATTTACTGAAAGTCGGTCAAAGCATCATATGATGCGATGGGCAATTTAACACTTTGGCGTGCCGCGCCCACGAGACCCGCACTAGCCCTGGTGGGTGTTGGCGTTTCACAGGAGTGCGCGGTAATTCTGAAAAGTGTATACTCTCCATCTTTGTCACCTCAATTCTCGTCCAGGGTTTTTCAATTTGGTATCATTGTGTTTGCAATAGAATTCTCTACACGACTAAAGACATATAAAGTCCAAAATCCCGGCGTACCATCCACAACAAAGAGAGAAAGTGAGTGCGTGTTACCCGGGAGCACATAAGAGCGATAAAATGTCACTCCTTTCCATTTGTTACCTCAATTCCCGTCCTAGGGCTTTCATTTTGGTATCATTGTGTTCACAATAGAATTCCCAAGAAGAGCATATGCATATGAAGTCAAAAACCGCAGCACGCTCCACCCGCCGACCAGATGAATGTGGCCCGGAAAGAGAACACTGTGCTACCCTAAAGCGCCTCTCATTACATTAGAGAGCGAGGTAATACTTAAAAGTGTATACTCGTTTCTACTTTGTCATCTCATGTCTCGTCCTAGGTTTTTTAATTTGGTATCAATGTGTTCACAATAGAATTCTCTACAAGACTAAATGCACATAAAGCCCAAAAGTCCAGCGAGAAAGTTTTTTTTTTTTTATTATTATTTTCTAAGAGCGTATTACCCAGAACCGCGCAAGAGCAACAAAATGTGTACACTCTCTTCACTTTGGACATCTCAATTCTCGTCCTAGGTCTTTCATTTTGGTAACATTGTGTTCGCAATAGAATCCCCTACAGGAGTATATGCAAATATAAAGTTCAAAAGCCAGATGTACCACCCACAGCAAACAGAGAAAGTGACGGAGCATAATCCCAGTGAGCGCAAATAAAATAGGTATACTGTTTTCAATTTTGTTACCTCACTTCTGGTCCTAGGTCTTTCATTTTGGTATCAATGTATTCGCAATGAAATTCTCTACAAGAGTATTTGTATATAATATCCAAAACCGCTGTGTGCCTCTCCCGAAGCCACCACCAATTTGCTGCCAAAAACGACACAATGCTGCGTCGTTACCGGGAATGCGTCTACTAAAAAAACGATGCAATGCTGCGTCGTTACCGAGCGAAAGTGTTTAACATATCAGCCTTGGATAGGTCCGGGCAGCCTCCGGGTCTCACCCAGAAAATGGCGTTTCATTACATTCAACGCAGGTTTTTTTATATATTTAGAATGTGTCCCTGGAAATTCAGCTTGTTATCGATGAGAACATCAAGGAATTTGCCATCTACTCTATTACTAATTTGGATATTGTTTATTCTTAGATTAGTTTGATTTAAGGATTTATTACCAAACAAAATATAGAAAGTTTTATCAGTGTTAAGGGTAAGTTGGTTAGCAGTTAGACAAAGATGGACTTTATTTAGTTCAGTATTCACTGTGACATTTAGAGCAAAAGGGTCAGATCTGGAGAAAATGAAGGTTGTGTCGTCAGCAAATTGAATTGGTTTGAGGTGTTGAGAGGTATGTTGTTTACTGGTGGCCACTATAGTCTTTGGCCACCGTACCAGCTTATTTGTACAGATATGGTGAATAAAACAGGTAGATACTTATATATAATGTGTGTATATAGCGTAATAACACTACAAACAGTATTGTTGGAGGAGAAATATTAATGCATCTGGCCTTGAGGGCGTCCACCACCAGCTGACTGTGTGAGTAGCTATGTCTTTGTGCCTTTACTTACCATACAAGCTTAAATGTACAGTTATGGTGAACAAAACATGTAAATACTTATATATAGCATCTGTGTATAGTGAATAAATATAAAAACAGTATTGTGGGAGGAGAATGAGGGGCGAGTGAGGTGTTGTTGACGGAGGGAGTGGCAACGAGTGGCTGTCTAGTGTGTAGCGGTCACTCCTCATTGCATTTTGATTCACAATACCAACTTAGTGGTTTGTTATGGCGAGCAAAATATCCAGATACTTATATATAACCTGTGTATATAGCGTAATAACAGCAAATCTATTTGTTTATTGTTTTATGAACATAATTGAATCACTAATATGCACACCATAATTTTGAGTACAGCGATGGTTTACTCATTTTATTATATAAATATATCACAATTCACTGTATTGAATAATATTACTTCTAAAAAACTAAGAACAAATATCAGTGACATTGAAATAATTAGGTAATAATGTATATGTGGCAACTGCCGCCTGACAGCTCGAACGGAGTAGACCTCGTCTGGCGAAAGCTCTGTCAACGCCCCTATTCTGTGGGGAGCCCCTACGGCTCCCTGGAGCTTATTGGGCTAATGTATGTTATGGTAGACCGGGACATTAGCTATGGAGTTCAGACCTAACAGGGACCAGCACCAGAACCTGGCCTCTTCAGAGAGGTTTCAGGGAGCAATGGCCCTGGAAAACCCCATTATGGTTGGGGTTTTTCCTTATCTGCCATTGACTGGGGTCAGGCACCCAGAAAGGTAGGCATAACAAAACAAACCCAACGTGGTAAAAAACTAGAATAAAAAAACGAACAGAGAGGTAGAAACTCTCTACAATCAATTTACTACCGCGCCGGTCGCCCGCGCAGCCCTCTCACCTCCGGGAGGGGGAGAGGGGGGCCCGGACCTCACCATGTCGGCTGCCTTCAGTTCGTAAGCTAGTGTCAACCGGGATAGACGCTTCTCTGGCCTCAAATTCCTGGGCGGTGTTTGATTCATGTGGCGTTCTCTGCTGTCTTTGTGTGGTGTGCGGTGGCCAGGAGTACCTCATCAATGCCGGGGCTGCATGCACTTAGTTGCTTCCTTCCCTAGGCGTCCTGTGAGTACTGCCCCTGCATGTCAGGGTGATCTTCCCTGGGGCGTTCGGGAACCGCTCCTGTAGGGGTTCTTGCTGCTCGCCATTTGCCTCGCCCTTGAGCCAGCTGGGGCTTGGGGGCCCTTGTTTGGCCTTTGGTAGGGAGTGTTGTGGTGCTGGTTAGGGCGTCAAGGTGTTGTGCGGCCTGCCACCTAAGCGGCGACCGGTTCCTGGTTCCTGTTGCCTCTGGGGACGGTGTGCTTTTGCGGGGTTTTTGTTTTGTTTTGTTTTTGTTTGCCTGGTGGAGGTTCTGCCTCGTGGGTCTATAGTTCCCCTGATATTGTTTTGGTGGCCCTCTGCTAGGCCCCCGTGCTTGTACATGTCCCAGGGGATTTTCAGTGTTATCATCTACCCTTGTTTGTTTGGGTTTCTTAACCGGTTAGCAAGACCTTGCCCGGGCTTCCCGTAGTTGTTACCCTACGGGCCCTAGAAACCCCTGTCGGGGCTCGGGGACCCATGGATGCGTCTCCCGAGTTCTAGCCTGCCTTGTGCCGGTTTGAAGGTTGCAGTGTGCCCTTGTCTCAGGGTGACAGTCACCTGATTTGCCTCCATCATGCTGCCTGTTGGGTCAATGACACCTTTGACCTGAAGTCTTGCGAGTCATGTTCTCTGCTTGTGCTCCAGTTTTACTCTGAGGATGTTAATGTTAGAGAACAGACAGCATCGGCGTTGCATGTTAGGTTTAGGTTATTGCAACGCGCTAGGTTGGTTTCCCACCCGGATGCCCTGTTTTGGTTTTAGGGACCCTGACCTGGGGGCGTTAGTCGCTTTGGCTTTGGCTCCTGCCGCGCCCCCTGGTCCTTCCCTGTGGTTTTTCCTGCACCTCCCCCCCCCCCCCCCGTGTCCAGCTCTGAAACATCTGAGGGTATCGACCTCGGCACAGGGTTTAGTTGCTAATGATCGAGACTCAGGCTGCCTTGGGGCTGCCCCATCAGGATCGGGGACGGAGGCATTTGAGCCGGTTCCTCTTGCGAGGCTTCTGGGTCCCACCAGCAGACCCCCTTCTTGTCTGCCTTTCCCTTGGACTCTCCCTTTTCTTCAGGGGTAGAGGGTTTGGAGGACGGCTCTGCCCCGGGTCCTGATGTTGGAGGATCCTGGGGCTGGGGGCCTTGGGCCCCCTTTGACCCTGCTTGGGTGCTTTTGCCTTCCTCGCAGGGCTTATTGTTGCAGGGGGAGGGATTTTCTTACCCCCCCTTCCTTGTATGAGTATGATTTGGTTCGGCTCCTCCCCGGATTCGGTTCCGGGCGCCTTGGATGCCTCGGATCCGTCTTAACAGAGATTTTCTACTTCCATATCTCCGCGAAGGTGGTTCGGGAAGCTCTTGCTGCTTACCTCTTGCGAGACCGGGTTATGCCTCTGCAATGGATCTGTCCTCGTTTGAGTTGGGTTCTTCTTCCTGTTTTTGGGTGCGTTTGGAGGTTCCGGAGTCTTCCTGACTGACAGACTGGCCTTTCTTTTCGTTGGGGGTGTGGCATGGGTTTTTGTCGGACCCGCGCGCTTGACTGGCGGGAAACTTCTACTTTTATGCAGGTTTACCTGTAATTACCTAAGTGTAATTACAGGATGAGAGCTACGCTCGTGGTGTCCCGTCTTCCCAGCACTCTTTGTCATATAACGCTTTAATCTACTGACGGTCTTGGCCTCCACCACCTTCTCCCCTAACTTGTTCCAACCGTCTACCACTCTGTTTGCGAAAGTGAATTTTCTTATATTTCTTCGGCATCTGTGTTTAGCTAGTTTATATCTATGACCTCTTGTTCTTAAAGTTCCAGGTCTCAGGAAATCTTCCCTATCGATTTGATCAATTCCTGTTACTATTTTGTATGTAGTGATCATATCACCTCTTTTTCTTCTGTCTTCTAGTTTTGGCATATTTAATGCCGCTAACCTCTCCTCGTAGCTCTTGCCCTTCAGTTCTGGGAGCCACTTAGTAGCATGTCTTTGCACCTTTTCCAGTTTGTTGATGTGCTTCTTAAGATATGGGCACCACACAACCGCTGCATATTCTAGCTTTGGCCTAACAAAAGTCGTGAACAATTTCTTTAGTATATCGCCATCCATGTATTTAAAAGCAATTCTCAAGTTAGAAAGCGTGGCATAGGCTCCTCGCACAATATTCTTTATGTGGTCCTCAGGTGATAGTTTTCTATCTAGAACCACCCCTAGATCTCTTTCTTTATCAGAATTCTTTAAAGATTTCTCACATAATATATAGGTTGTGTGGGGTCTATGTTCTCCTATTCCACATTTCATAACATGGCATTTATTAACATTAAATTCCATTTGCCAAGTGGTGCTCCATGTACTTATTTTGTCCAGGTCATCTTGAAGGGCATGACAATCATCTAAGTGTCTTATCCTTCCTATTATCTTAGCATCATCAGCAAACATGTTCATATAATTATGTATACCAACTGGTAGATCATTTATGTAGACAATAAACATCACTGGTGCAAGAACTGAACCCTGTGGTACTCCACTTGTGACATTTCTCCAGTCCGATACATTGCCTCTGATCACTGCCCTCATTTTTCTATCAGTCAGAAAATTTTTCATCCATGTTAGAAGCTTACCTGTCACCCCTCCAATATTTTCCAGTTTCCAGAACAGCCTCTTATGTGGAACTCTGTCGAAAGCCTTTTTTAGGTCCAGATAGATGCAGTCAACCCAACCATCTCTTTCCTGTAATATCTCTGTTGCTCGATCATAGAAGCTGAGTAATTTCGATACACAGGATCTTCCAGATCGAAAACCATACTGTCTGTCTGATATTATATCATTTCTCTCCAGGTGTTCTACCCATTTAGTTTTGATTAGTTTTTCCAATATTTTGACTATTACACTTGTCAATGATACCGGTCTATAATTAAGGGGGTCTTCCCTGCTTCCACTTTTGTAAATTGGAACTATGTTAGCTTTTTTCCACACATCAGCTACAACTCCTGTAAACAGGGATGCCTGAAAAATCAGTTGAAGAGGAATGCTGAGCTCAGGTGCACATTCTCTCAGAACCCATGGTGAAACTCCATCTGTACCAACTGCTTTGTTCTTATTTAGCTCCTTGAGCATTTTTTCCACTTCGTCTCTAGACACCTCTATGTGCTCTATGTTGTTCTCTGGAATTCTTATTGTATCTGGTTCCCTGAAGATTTCATTTTGTACAAACACACTTTGGAACTTTTCGTTTAATGTTTCTCACATTTCCTTTTCAATTTCCATGAATCTATTTCCCCTTTTCAACCTCTGAATACAGTATTATCCTTTACCTGCAATTTGTTGTTTATGAATTTATAGAATAGACCTGGTTCTGTTTTACATTTGTCTGCAATCCCTTTTTCAAAATTTCTTTCTGCCTCTCTCCTCTCTGCCGTGTAGTTGTTTCTCGCATCTTTGTATCGCTGGTATGCTTGGGGGTTTGGCCTCTTCCTGTATTGATTCCATTTTTGTGTCTTATGGTCTCTGGCCCTCTCACACTTTCTGTTGAACCAATCCTGTTTCCTAGTTCTGCTTCTCTGTTTTGGTATAAATTTTTTTGTGCCTTTATCATATATTTGAAAAAACTTGACATACATCTCATTCACTTCCTTGCCTAGCAACAAGTCTGTCCAATTATACTCACTAAAAATTTTTCTAAGGTTGCCATAATGTCCTCTCCTAAAGTCAGGTTTTTCAATTGCATCGACCGTCATATGTTCTTCCAGATTATAACGCATTGCATACTTTATTCCCAAAAAGACATGGTCATTTTTACCCAAGGGAGGAAGGTACTGAATGTCAAATATTTCTTCCTCCTTCCTGGGAACGTCCCCTTCTCTCATCCTCGTAGCTTGTTTAACATGTTGATACAAGAATGTTTCCAGGATGAGGTCTACAAATTTACAGGTCCAGAAGTCTTCTGTTTTAGCTTCATATGCTTCCCAGTCTATGGATTTCAAGTTGAAGTCGCCGACTGTCAAGAGTCGTGAACTATCATTATCCGCTCTCGCTATGATCTCTCTCATTATTGTTATAAGACCTTCTCGTTTACTATCTAGCTCCTCCTTTGACCATGTGCTCCTTAGCGGTGGACTATATGCATTTACAGTGGTACCTCGGAATGCGAGTGTCCCTGTATGCGAGTTTTTCGGAAGACGAGCAGGATTTCCTCGAAAATTATGTCTCGGAACGCGAGGGTTACCTCGGGACGCGAGTTTGTTGATACGCGTACAGGCCGACCTAGCGCGTGGTCGATCGGCGATCGTCGCCCCTCCGCCCCTCCGCCCCTCAGTTTACCATTGTCTTGCGCCCAGTGACTATCCCACATCAATTCTTCACCTGGATTTTCAGTGTTTTGTTGGATTTTTGGTCATTTGACTATACAGTGGTACCTCAGTTTAAGAGTTTAATTGGTTCCTGGAGACGCCTCGTATTCCGAAAACTCGTATTCTGAAGCGAATTTCCCCATAAGAAATAATGGGAAATGAATTAATCCGTTCCTGACTACCCCAGAAACCCCATATCAAACTAAATTTTTATACCTAATTCATCTAAATAAACCTACAAAACTATGTTCAAGTTATTACTTACCTTGCTGATGAATGCTGTAGGCGTATGGAAGATGGTGAGGAGAGGGGAGGAGGAGAGGAGTTACTGTTTGGAAGGGGAGTCCCCTTCCATTATCACATCAGGCAATGAGGACCTTTCAGGTGTGCACTCCCTGGGACGTTTTATCTGAGTGCCACTAGGTCCTGGCTGAGGCTCACTGCTCGATTTTCTCACCAGATATCTGTCCATGGAAGCTTGCTTTTCCCTTCTTCGCAAGCTCTCTCTGTAGTAAGGCAACACATTGTCATTGAAAAGATTAAGGCAACGGCCTACTACAGCTTTCTCTGGGTGAGTCTTTTCAACAATTGTTTGAATCTCTTCCCACATCTGACACACCTTCTTCAATACTGCAGAAGGGACATCCGCTGCTGCCTCCTCCTCCTCCACTGAAGAATCTTCATCTGCGTTGTCTTGCTGTTCCTGTTGAAGGGCTTGGAGTTCTTCGGTGGTCAGTTCTTCGTTGTGTTCTTCCACCAACTCCTCCACATCATCACTATCCAATTCCAAGCCCATTTGCTGGCCTAGAGTAACAATTTCCTCAACAATAGGCGCATCATTTATAGGCTCAAACCCCTCAAAGTCTAATTCTCTCACACATTCAGGCCACAATTTTCTCCAGCCAGAGATCAGGGTTCTTTGAGTCAGTTCTTGCCAGGCTTTGTCAACGAGTTTTAAGGCACTACAAATGTTAAAATGGTCTTTCCAGAACTCTTTGAGGGTGAGGTTTGTGGCTTCAGTCACTTCAAAACATTTTCGGAAAAGTGCCCTTTCATAAAGTTTCTTAAAATTCGCTATGATTTTCTGGTCCATAGGCTGAATTAAAGAAGTGGTGTTAGGAGGAAGGAATTTAACTGTGAGGAATTTATTGTATCGGGGCAACACATCATCTTGCAAGCCTCGAGGATGAGCAGGAGCATTGTCGAGGAGAAGCACGGCTTTGAGTGGCAAATGTTTCTCCTGCAGATATTTTTCTATGGTAGGGCACAGCACTTCATTCACCCACTCCGAAAAAATAAGCCTAGTCACCCATGCTTTTTTATTAGACCTCCACATCACACACAAATGGGTTTTCTGCACTTTATACTGTTTGAAAACCCTTGGATTTTCAGAATGATACACTAGTAAGGGTTTAATTTTCAAATCGCCACTCGCATTTGAACACAACATAAGCGTAAACCTATCTTTCATAGGCTTGTGTCCGGGCAAGGATTTTTCCTCCTTGGTAATGTATGTCCTCTTAGGCATTCTTTTCCAAAACAGTCCTGTTTCGTCACAATTAAACACTTGTTGCGGTAGGTATCCCTCAGCCTCTGCAAACTCTTTAAATTCCTCAATAAATCGTCCAGCGGCTGGTTTGTCTGCGCTGGCTGCCTCCCCATGCCTTGTAACACTATGGATACCACTCCTCCTCCTAAATTTTTCAAACCAGCCCCTGCTTGCCTTAAACTCTTTCGTCTCTGCATCACTCGTTCCAGGGGTTTTCTTTAGAAGGTCTTCGTGCAATACCCTGGCTTTCTCACAAATAATGGCCTCCGAAACACTATCTCCCCTTAACTCCTTGTCGTGTATCCAAATTAATAACAACTTTTCCACTTCTTCAAGTATTTGTGGTCTTTGTTTCGTTATTGTTCTTACTCCTTTTGCCACTTTAGCACTCATAATCTCATTTTTCTTCTTAAGTATAGTGCATATTGTTGATGTGGCTTTGTTGTACTGCCTACAAAGTTCAATAACACGTGTACCGTTCTCATGCTTCCGAATTATCTCTTGTTTCTCCTCTATTGTCATCCTCACATGGGATTTCTGGCCTTTATCCTTACCACTGGCTTTCTTGGGACTCATGGTGAGATATATAATAACAAATTGTATAGTCAAATCACCAAAAATCCAACAATACACTGAAAATCCACGCGAAGAATTGATGAGAGGTAGTCACTGAGCGCGAGACAATGGTAAACTGAGGGGCGGACGGGCGGAGGGGCGACGATCGCCCAGCCACCACGCGGCCACCACGCGCTAGGTCAGCCTGGACGCGTATCAACAAACTCGTGTCCCGAGGTAACCCTCGCATTCCGAGACACATTTTCCGAGGAAATCCTGCTCGTATTCCGAAAAACTCGTATACAGGGACACTCGTATTCCGAGGTACCACTGTACAGTTTGTTATTATATATCTCACCATGGGTCTCAAGAAAGCCATTGATAAGGTTCAACCTAAGAAAATAGCTGTGAGTAGAGGCAGTAGAGGATGTCCCTCCTTGATTAAGAAAATGTGTGAAGTATGGGAAGAACTGCAAAGTTTTGTTGAAAAAACTCACCCAGATAAAGCTGTAGCAGGCCGTTGCATTGACCTTTTAAATGATAATGTGATGTCTTACTACAGACAAGTGTTAAAATGTAGGGAAAAACAAGTGTCTTTAGAGAAATTCTTAGTAAGACAAGCAAGTCCTAGTGGTATGCAGGCAAAATGTGCCAGTGTGTGCATACCAGTGAAGTCCTCACTGCCTGATGTGATAATGGAAAGGGACTCCCCTTCCAAACAGTAACTCCTCTCCTCCTCCCCCCTCCTCACCATCTTCCATACGCCTACAGCATTCAAGAGCAAGGTAAGTAATAACTTGAACATAGTTTTGTAGGTTTATTTAGATGAATTAGGTATAAAAATTTAGTTTGATATGGGGTTTTTGGGGTAGTCAGGAACGGATTAATTCATTTCCCATTATTTCTTATGGGGAAATTAGCTTCAGAATACGAGTTTTTCGGAATAAGAGCTGTCTCCAGGAACGAATTAAACTCTTAAACTGAGGTACCACTGTATGATCATTAGTTTATCATCCTCATGGCAGATCTCCAGTGCTATTATGTCAACTTCTTGTGGATTGGCAGTCATTATTTCGTTCAACTTTAGGTGTTCTTTCACCAGCACAGCAACGCCACCGCCCTTCTTAATTTTTCTGTCCCGTCTCCAAATTGAGTAGCCCCTTGGGAATATGACCTCATTTAAAATAACATCTTCAAGTTTTGTCTCCGTGAGTGCAACAATGTCTGGTGTCTGCAGCTGTATTACATCACTTAACTCCAGTATCTTTGATCTTACTCCATCTATGTCGGTGTATGCAATCTTCAGGAACTTGTTCCCCCTCTTCTTATTTTTCACTCCCCCTTTCTCTAATGATTTTGTTGGTTTGCCTTTAAGTACCACTTTACTGGTCTGCCTACCCCTATCAATTTGTAGAAAAAAGAATTGGTTTCTTCTTCATTCCTGCTCTCATTTAAACGTTTTGCCTCAGTGAGGTTCAGTTTCAGCTTCTCTCTATCTTCTTTTGAAAGATCTCGTCTTAACGACCACACTTTCCCATCCTCATCACTTTGTAATTTTTTAGCATTCCTTAGTACTTCTTCCATCTGTTTGGCACCATTTAGGGTGATCCTCAAAGGTCGATCTTTCCCTTTTACATATCTGCCTGTTCTCCTGTAGTCACACACATTCTCTATGGTTGTAAGACCTTCCATGAGGCCAACAATTTTATCTACTACTTTTGCTTCTTCTACAGCTCTTTCTGACCTAGATGTTATCTCCTTTTTCTGGGGGGAGCCCCGTCGGCTCCCCGGAGCTATCCCAGGCTGATATGCTAATGTCAGACTTTGGCATCAGTCATGTGTATGGAGTTCTTAGGCCTACCGGGGACCACGGCCAGAACCGGGCCCCCTCAGAGAGGCAAGGGGAGCAATGGCCTATAGAAGCCCCCGTGTGATTGGAAGCATTCTATGTCTGCCATCGACCGGGACAGGCACCCAGAAAGGTAAGCGCTCCAAAACAAACCCCTATTCTGGTTAAAATTGCTACCAAAAGTCGAACTTGTGGATAGAACGCCCCAACAGAAAACAAGCAAACTAGTATGACGTCACACGTCACCGCGCCGCTGTCTGCGCAGCTCCCCCCTCCCCGGGAGGGGGAAGGGGGAGCCCCAGACCTCGCACGCCGGCTATCTACCCATTAGTTCTTAGGCTGATGCTATAGGCACCGGTTATGTGCTCCGGCCCCAGTGGTTGTTTCAGCACTGTACCTAGAGTGTGGTGTCTGTTTTTCTAGGTGGTGCGTGAGCCGGGAGTGATTCTCCAGTACTCGGGCTGCATGCGCCTAGGGTTCCCTTCCCTAGGTGCCCTGTAAGTACTGCCCTTGGGACTTGGGGCCACCTTCCACAAGTTCCTTGGGGTCTGCCCCTCCGCTCGGCCGTTTACTGCTTGGTTTTCGGCCGCTTTTTGTGTGCTCGGGTGTTCTGTCTCCCTTGGTCGCCTTAGGGTAAGGGGCAGTTTTGCACTGGTGGGGTGCAGGGTACTGTGCAGCTTGTCTTTTCCCAATCATAGCGGCCTTGTTGGGGCTGCTTCCGTCTGCCTCATGGTCTCGCCTCCAGCTGGTGGTCGGTGTCCCACCTGCGTGTTTCTCTTGGCGGCAGTATGGGGTGTTTTGGCGGTCCTTCCTTTTCCTGTCCCTTCTTAGGTGGTTACTCTTGTTGCCGTCGGCTTGGTTTTTGGTGGGGGTTGGGGGCCGTCGTCGTGCCGCATACTGTCGCCTCTCTCTTTTTGTGCGGCGCTGGCGGGGCCGCTTTGGCTTGCTTTCGGTCTTGGTGTTGCTTCTGCACCGTTAGTAAGCTGTCTTGTGCGTCGTTTCACCTCCGGCCTGTTCGTGCGCTGCTTGCACCATCCTGGTCTCCGCGGTTGTGTGTCCGGAGCGCATTTTGTGTTGATCCGGTTCTGTTCTTCCCGGTTCGCCTGTGCTGGTGTCCCGGGTTGTCAGCCGTGTTCTTGCGGCTCGGCTGCCTGTGTTCTTCCCTCCTGTCCGTGGCGTTCGTGGCTTTGCTGCTCTCGCTGCCGTATGGATGACGTGTTCTCGCAGTCTTTCGGGCATGGATCTTTGGTGTTCGTTTGAGGGCCTTGCTGCTCGTTGTTGTGTTGTTCCCAGGACTGTCCGGGGCTGTGGCGCCTTGGGTTGGCGTTGCTGCCGGTTGTCTCGCTTCCAGGGGAGGGGTGCGTGGTGTCCGCCTCCCGGTTCCGTCCCTTTTGATCTTCCTCTGTGGGTAGTTAGCTCCGGGGAGCCGACGGGGCTCCCCCCAGAAAACCAGCGTTGAATGTAATGAAACGCCATTTTCTGGGTGAGTCCCGGAGGCTCCCCGGCAACCCTCCCTCCCTCCGGTCGGCGGTTTTTCACGTGTCTTGACATCCAGCCTCAGAACTGATGGGTGGATAGCTGGCGTGTGAGGTCTGGGGCTCCCCCTTCCCCCTCCCGGGGAGGGGGGGAGCTGCGCAGACAGCGGCGCGGTGACGTGTGACGTCATACTAGTTTGCTTGTTTTCTGTTGGGGAGTTCTATCCACTAGTTCGACTTTTGGTAGCAATTTTAACAAGAATAGGGGTTTGTTTTGGGGCGCTTACCTTTCTGGGTGCCTGTCCCGGTCGATGACAGACATAGAATGCTTCCAATCACACGGGGGCTTCTATAGGCCATTTCTCCCCTTGCCTCTCTGAGGGGACCCGGTTCTGGCCGTGGTCCCCGGTAGGCCTAAGAACTCCATACACATGACTGATGCCAAAGTCTGACATTAGCATATCAGCCTGGGATAGCTCCGGGGAGCCTCCGGGACTCACCCAGAAAATGGCGTTTCATTACATTCAACGCTGGTTTTTTTGCAGCCAAAAATGATCAGGGACTTACTCCGATCAACTGTGTTTTGCACCAACTTCGGGTTAGATGCCAATTATTTTCACACTTCCAGCCTAATGTTTGTTTTATCTTGGTTGCTGCAGTGTTTGACTTCCTTTACTACTTCTTCTATTTTTTCCTTCTCCTTGGCCACTTGTGCATAGGTGAGTTGCATATCTTTCTTGCACTGTTCTAACTCAAGTTTGAGTACCTTAACCCTCAAACCGCTAGGGGCCCAAATGGAATTCACACCCACAGGCGCAACAAAAAAAAAAAATCCAAAAAATTCTTTTGTCTTATAGAATTGTTTATTTTTGTTCCCTGATCATGGAAAAAATAACAAAAAAATCGTAGGTAGCATATTTTAGCCGCAGTAGGGTAGGGAAGTGTGGCAAAAAAGGGGCGTTGGCAGAGCCTTCGCCAGACGAGGTGTACTCCGCCCGAGCTGTCAGACGGCAGTTGCCACAAATATATTATTTCCTAATTATTTCAATGTCTCTGATTGATTTTTTCTTAGTTTTTTTGCAGTAATATTATTCCATACAGTGAATTGTGGTATATTTATATTATAAAATGTGTGAACCATCGCTGTACTCAAAATTATGGTGTGCATATAAGTGATTCAATTATTATGTTCATAAAACAATAAACAAATAGTTTTGCTGTTGCTACACTATATACACAGGTTATATATAAGTATCTGCATGTTTTGTTCACCATAACGAACTACTAAGTTGGTCTTGTGAGTCAAAAAGCAACGAGGAGTGGCCGCCACACACCAGCGAGCCACTCACTGCCACGCCCTCCCTCAACACCACCTCACTCACCCTCATTTACCTCCCACAATACTGTTTTTGCATTTATTCACTATACACAGACGTTATATATACGTATTTACATGTTTTGTTCACCATAACTGTACATCTAAGCTTGTATGGTGAGTAAACGCACAAAGACATAGCTACTCCACAGTCAGCTGATCGGCGGCCACCCTCAAGGCCACACCCACTAGTATTTCTCCTCCAACAATATTGGATGTGGTGTTATTATGCTATATACACACATTATATATAAGTATCTACCTGTTTTATTCACCATACTTGTACAAATAAGCTGGTATGGTGCCCAAAGACCCTTTGTGGTCACCAGTAAACAACACGATAATTCCTGTAGACGACGCTCCTCTCACCAAAATGGCGGCTCCCAACCTACTCCTCTCGCTGTTATCTCACACTATACACATGTTATATGTAAGTATCTACATTTGTGTTCACCATAGCGAACCACTAAGCTGGTATGGTGAGTGCAGTCAATAAAAGGTGGCCACACACAGTCAGAAGACAACGCCATAATCCTCCCTCCACAGCTGTACTCCTCCCTCCATCGAGCACAGCGCTAAATATCTCCACAATCAACCTGTTATCAGAATCCTGGTCAGTTTTATCAAATTCAGGGGGCTTCAGTAATACTATCACTGCTAAATAATAGCAGTATCACTTATATTTTGGCATTTGTAGGCGATGCTGTGGTCACAAGCTGAACAGCGGTGCTGTGAGCTCGTGCTGCGTGCGCCAGCCTTGGTGGCTGGCGCAATACTGACGCTCTCACTCCCAAAAATGCTGGGCTGGATTTTTTTTCTAGGTGGGATCTGGCAACTATCAGTCGTGGCTGTACTATAGCTGCCCCTATCCCAGGCGGGGTGTTTAAATTATAGCGCTAGACACGAAATCATATATAAATGATGAGCGCGATTTCGGTTTTGTCACTGGTATCATTTATATATGATATGCGCGGTTTGAGGGTTAATGCGTGCTTGTTCGCTCATGTGCTTTCTCGGGATGTTGGCCTTTTCCAGCTTCACGTGCAGGTTCCTCAGCTTTCGGCTTTGTTGGTTGCAGAGGAGTTGCGCGCCCGTGGGCATTTAGCTTCGGTCTTGCTTTTCTTCTCCCTTCTCGAGTTGTCTTTCAGCTTGGCTTGAGGAGGATGTGGGAGCGTTGAGTGAAGGCCCTTCGTCTGGGGCGCTGACTTTGGCAGCTGGGGCATCGGCTGCACTGTTGAAGGTCTTTGTGCCCATCCTGACGGAAGCGGTGTCTCTGTTTTTTGCTTCTTGCCTCGCGTGCCGTCAGGCTGTGCTCGCCCTCTCTCTGGAATCCACTTGGGCCCTGGCTCTTAGGTTTTCATCTCCGTTTTGTCCATTGCTGTTTGCAGAGACTGCGGTCACTCGGTTTCTGCACGCGGCTTCGTCCAGTTGTCGTCATATGGCGGACTTGTTGATTCTCCGAAGCGGTCGTTCTCGGCATTTTCGGAGGGGTCGTGCCAGGGTTCCGGGTTCCGCTGGTTGAGGTGGGCCATTGGTGCCAGTGTTTGAGCCATTGTTCCCTTCGGGGCCAGTGTCATCTGGTCAGCGCAGTGATCGCCCTGTTTGACTTTTGGGTTCTTGTAAGGGGCGTCGGCCGTTTCCCGCGCTTCGCCCCGTTGACGGAGTGATGGGGGGGAGGCTCGCTCTGTTTGCTCACGCTTGGTCCCACGATTTGTAGGCCTTTTCGGTCATGTCATCTGGCCTGCAGTGGTGTTGGGCGACTCGTCCTCCTTTGGGGGGTTGGGGGCTAACAGGGCAGGTTTCTTCTCCTGCGCTTTTCAAGTCGTCTCGGAGTAGGGTGCGCTTGGGCGTGGTTGAAACGACTACGTCCCTCAGGTGAGTTTCCCGTCTGTTTCCAGTACTGAAATGGGACTGTGCAGATCTGAGGTTCATTCTGGACTTGTCCCGTCTGAACCCCTGGATTCCTTGCCCCTCCTTTCGGATGACTACTCTGTCTCAGGTCAGGCTTCTGTTGGAGCCGGGTGCCTGGATGGTGTCCCTGGACCTCAAGGACGCCTATTGGCACGTTCCTATTCATCCGGGGTTCAGGCACTGGTTTGGTTTCATGGTGGGGCATCACGCTTACGTTTACGATGCCTACCTTTTGGCTTGAATCTGACACCTCGCGTTTACACGCGTCTGACCCGGGTTGTGGTGACCCGTCTGCGTTTTCTAGGGATTCGGATTTTGGCCTATCTCGAGACTGGCTGTGTGGGCTCCCAGTCGGTCAGCTTGTCTGCTCGCCAGGGATATGGTTCTTTCCCAGCTCGCCAGGTTCGGATTCCCGATGAACTGGAGGAAGTCCCATCTGGTTCTGTCCCAGATTCGGACCTGGCTGGGTCTTGTTTGGGATTCTCGGACCGCTTCCTTTTCTCTCCCTCCAGAGGCATTGTTGCGGCTGCGGGACCACCGTTGGCTGTTTCTGAGGGGTCCCGGGTCATTCAGTGGTTGCTCGAACGGTTGTGCGGGAGTCTGAACTTCGCCGTGCTAGCTTACCCGCCTGGTCGGGTTTGGCTTCAGCGTCTGTTTTGCTTCCTTCGGGGACGTCCCTTCCGCCTCTCTCGCGATCGTTGGGTTCATCCTCCGGGGGCCTTGTGTCGGTTGCTGCGTCACCGGCTTCCTCTTCGGGGTTTTCGGGGTTCGGTGCCTTGGCGCCTTCCCGAGCCCTCGCTCGATGTGTTTACGGACGCGTCGTCTCCTGGCTGGGGCTTTGTGACCAGTGCTCACCAGGCAGGCCAGGGACGGTGGGGTCCGGCCTTCCGTTGGGCTCACAGCACGGTTTGGGAGTTTGCGGCAGTCTGGTTCGCACTTCGGATGGTTCGGGTCGCTCGGGGATCGACCATTCGCCTCCATTCAGACTGTTCTCCAGTGGTTCATTGTCTGAACCGCGGGGGTTCTCTTTGGTCCTTGGCTCTTTGGGGTTGGTCTCTTCAAGTGATTTGTCTGCTGGATTCTCAGGGTTTGGCTCTCCGTGCGGTTTATGTCCGGGGAGTGTCCAACGTTCTGGCGGACGTTCTGTCACGCTTCCATCCCCTGTCCACGGAGTGGACGGTCGACGATGACTCGTTTTGTTGGATCTGCCAGATGTACGGTCTCCCAGATGTGGCCCTCTTCGCGTCAGTGTGGTCTCGGCGTCTCTCAATCTATGTGATGCCCTTCCCCGACTGCAAGGCATTCGCGGTGGATCCCCCTGGTCCAGCTGTTGCTTCGGGTTCTGGTTCGGTTGGAGACATTCCCAGGGAGAGTAGTCCTTGTGGCCCCTTGGTGGCCGGCCCAGCCTTGGTTTCCGGTGCTTATTGGCTCGGTGCCCGAACCCGGGATGTTTCCTGCGGCTCCGCCTCTTTCAGCAGGTCGGCCCGGTCCGGTACAGGGCTGGTTCGAATTTCTCCTTTGCTCTTCGCGTCTGGTCTTTTTGACGCTGGTGTATCACCAATTTTATGGTGATCAGGTGGCTTCGTTGAACGAGACGGCTGCTTTTCAGAGGGGTCCGTGGGTCATTGATGCTTGGTTGGTTCGGCCAGGGGTGCATCATGTGTTGTGTCCGGTTGCAGCACTTCGCCGTCACCTGCGCGCTTCAGCTGGGGTGGCTTGGGATGCCCCTTTGGGTTGATCCGGTTTCCCTCGTTCCCTGTTCCAGGGCTCGGGTCTCCCAGGTTGTCCGCAGGGTTATTAAGTCTAGCCAGCATGTGGTCTATCCTCGTGCCCATGACGTTCGGAAGTTTGCAGCTGTGTTCGGTAACATGTCTTCGGCTCATATTCGGGCGCGTGGTTTTTGGAAGTCGAACAGGGTCCTGGCCGCCCGTTATTTGGTGAACGTCCCTGCTCCTCGGCGTTCTTGTGTTGCTTTGGGTAGCAGGTTGCAGCCAGTTGTCTCGACTTCGCGTTGAGGAGTTTGTGGCCGCCGCCTTCCGGGTAAGTCCCTAATAACTTCTCTTTGGGTATGTAGCTTCAGGGAGCCGTTGGGGCTCCCCACAGAAAACCAGCATTGAATGTAATGAAACGCTATTTTCTGGGTGAGCCCCGGAGGCTCCCTGGCTACCCTCCCTCCCATCCGGTCGGCGGGGTTTTTCACGTTGGTTGAAGCCTAGTTTCCGAACTGAAGGCAGCCGGTGTGGTGAGGTCCGGGGCTTCCCCTCCCCCTCCAGTAAATTGATTGTTTGATTGTTTCCTTGGGATTGTAGGGAGTTTCTACCGCTCTGTTCGGTTTTTGTTGTAGTTTTTTACCATGTGGGGTTTGTTTTGTTATGCCTACCTTTCTGGGTGCTTGACCTCGGTCGATGGCATATAAGGAAAACCCCCAACCATAATGGGGTTTTCCAGGGCCATTGCTCCATGAAACCTCTCTGAAGGGGCCAGGTTCTGGCGCTGGTCCCTGATAGGTCTGAACTCCATAGCTAATGTCCCGTCTAACATAACATACATTAGTCCGATAAGCTCCAGGGAGCCTCCAGGGCTCACCCAAAAAATGGCGTTTCATTACATTCAACGCTGGTTTTTTGCCAGACTTCCCTACTCTATTGCGGCTAAAATATGCCACCTACATTTTTTTTGTTATTTTTCCGTGATCAGGGAACGAAAATGAACACTTCTATAAGACGAAAGAATTTTTTTGAATTTTTGTTGTTGTTGCGCCTGTGGGTGTTAAATCCATTTGGGACCCTAGTGGTTTGAGAGTTAAGGGAAAGAATTATCTCATTAACATCAGTGGAGTTAGCTCTGAGGATGGAATATCATTTGCAAGGGATGTCCCAATGGATGAGAAGAACCTATTGAATTCATAATTTTTGATTGAATAATAATTTTCCTATTGAATTTCATGAATTTTTGATCAATTGTTTACATTGTTTGGGTAGTTCTTTTGATGATTTGAAACATCAATATTTCTTACAACTGGTAGTGGTCTGTTTTGTTTCACAGACTTTGTGAGTGCTTCCTTGGTGATGGCAAATATGATTAAAATGCACTGACAATTTTATCATTATTCCACTGTTTCCTGCATCTCTTTAGATAGGACTAAGTCCTGGTTTGTGGTCCTTGGTAGGCCTAAAAGAACTGCATGACTGATAGCACCTAATAGTTTTGGCGCTGCATCAGCATTGTAGCTTCAGGGAGCTACCAGGATTTATCCAGAAATTGGTGTTTCATTACATTCATCACAGATTTTCTTGGGGGAGCCCCTACGGCTCCCCGGAGCTATCCATGGCTTCCATGGCTGATATGGATATTCTAACTACTTTGCATCAGTCGATGTGGGTGGAGTTCTAGCCTACCGGGGACCACGAGCCAGAACCTGGCCCCCTCAGAGAGGCACGGGGAGCAATGGCCCATAGAATGCACATGTGATTTGGAGCATTCTATATCTGCCATCGACCGGGACAGGCACCCAGAAAGGTAAGCGCCACAAAACAAACCCCTATTCTGGTTAACAACAAAATTAACAAACGAGTGGACAGAACTCCCCAAAAGAAAAACGAGTAAACTAGCATGACGTCACACCAGCCGCGCCGCATGTCTGCGCAGCTCCCCCCTCCCCGGGAGGGGAAGGGGGAACCCCAGACCCCCGCGCCGGCTATCCACACCTCAGTTCCTCGGCTGATGGGATCGTGCATGGTCGTGTGGCTCCAGCTCCAGTCTTGTCTCAGCGCTGTGAATTGTTTTTCAGTGCTGCTCTTACGGTGGTCGTGTGAGCTGGGAGTAGTATTCTCAGGTACTCGGGCTGCATGTGCTTAGGGTCACCTTCCCTGAGTGCCCTGTAAGTACCGCCCTTGGGGCTTGGGGTTGCCTTCCACAAGTCACCTTGGGTCTACCTCTGTTGGCTTTTCGCTGCTTGGCGTTTGGCCGCCCTGAGTGTTTGGGGGTTTTACTCCCTTGTATACCTTGGGGTAAGTGGTAGTTATAGCACTGGTGGGGCGCAGGCCTGTGTAGCTAGTTTTCACCTATAACAGCGGCCGGCTCTCTGTTCCCTCTGGGTACGTTGTCCACTTGGGTGGTTTTTCTTTTCTTTTTGTTTTTGCCTGGTAGGGGGGTCTGCCTTGTTCCCCTTAGATTTGGATCGTTTGTGTGGTGGCACCCCCTGCTTCGCCCTCGCGAGTGGACACGTCCCGTGGGTTCAGCTTTTAGCAGATTGTTTGGTAGTTTGGGTAGCCGGTTAGCAGTGCCCTGCCTGGGATAACCCTTAGCAGACCCAGTCTAGGGGCCTGGAAAACCCGCGGGGCTCTCGGGGGTCCGATGGAGGAGTCCCTTGCGTCCCCTCTCGCTGTGTGCGAGTTTGAGGGTTGCTCTGTCCCCTTGTCTCAGGGTGACTCTCATTGTTTTTGCCTCCGTCATGCTGCCTGTTGGGTCGGTGACACATTCGACCCTGAGTCCTGCGAGCTATGTTGCTTGTTTGTGACTCAATTCACCCAGTCTGCTGCTGAATCAATTCGGGTGCAGGCAGCTCGTGCGTTGCAAGGTAGGTTTAGGTTATTGCAACGCGAGCGAACTCTTGCTTCCCCGGATGCCCCGCGGCTGCCCCGCTTTGTGTATAGGGACCCGGACTTGGGGTGTTTGGTCGCTTCGGCCTTGGTTCCGCCCGCACCCCTTGTTCTTCCCCTTTAGTGGTTCATTCTGCCCCCCCCCCTACTTCCGGCCCCCAAGCGTCTGAGGGCTTCGGGGTCGGGGTGGGGATTAGAGGTTTCTGAGACTCGGGCAGTTTCGGGGTTGCCCCGTCCGGGGGGCTACGGAGGCATTCGAGTCTGTTCCTCCTGCCGATGCTCCGGGGTCTGACCAGTGGGCCCCTTCTCTTCCAGCTCTCTCGGCTGCCCCGGCTTTTTCTTGTGGGCCGGGGCTTTGGAGGTCGACTCGGCCCCGGGGCCTAGTGTAGAGGCTCCTGGGGTTGGGGAGGAGCGACCTTGGGGGGCTTTGTGCTCCATTGCGCCCCGCCTGGATTCCGTCCTTCTGAGCGGGGCTTACTGTTGCGAGGAGTGGGGTTTTTCTTTCCCCCCTCTGCGTACGACTTGGGCTTGGGTTCTGCTCCTCCCCGGGTTCGGTTCCGTGTCCCTGTGGTTCCTTCGGTTCCGTCTTCCGGAGTTTTTCGGCTAACCGCATCTCTTCGTCTGCGGTGCCGTTGGCCTTTGCGGCTTACCTCCTGCGTGTCCGGAACTTGTAGCAGTTTTAGGCTGCTTGTAGCAGTTTTAGGCTACTTGTAGCAGTATTGGGCTACTTGTAGCAGTATTGGGCTACTTGTAGCAGTATTGGGCTACTGGTAGCAGTATTGGGCTACTGGTAGCAGTATTGGGCTACTGGTAGCAGTATTGGGCTACTGGTAGCAGTATTGGGCTACTGGTAGCAGTATTGGGCTACTGGTAGCAGTATTGGGCTACTTGTAGCAGTATGGGCTACTTGTAGCGGTATTGGGCTACTTCTCGCCCTGTTGGGCTACTTTTCTTTCGCGTCCTGCGCATGCACCGTGAGTTTGTTTTGGTTCCGGGCGGTGTGCACATGTGTTGTGCTTCCAATTCTCCGGGGGCTTCGCCTCTCGCTCTTCATCCCATCCGTGCCCCGTTGCTTGGGGGTTGTCTGGGGTGCTGCTGTACTCTCCTANATATTATCCTTTACCTGCAATTTGTTGTTTATGAATTTATAGAATAGACCTGGTTCTGTTTTCCATTTGTCTGCAATCCCTTTTTCAAATTTCTTTCTGCCCTCTCTCCTCACTGCCCGTGTAGTTGTTTCTCGCATCTTGTATCGCTGGTATGATTGGGGGTTTGGCCTCTTCCTGTATTGATTCCATTTTTGTGTCTTTTGGTCTCTGGCCCTCTCACACTTTCTGTCGAACCAATCCTGTTTTCTAGTTCTGCTTCTCTGTTTTGGTATAATTTTTTTGTGCCTTTATCATATATTTCACAAAACTTGACATACATCTCATTCACTTCTTGCCTAGCAACAAGTCTGTCCAATTATACTCCCTAAAAAATTTCTAAGGTTGCATAATGTCCTCTCCTAAAGTCAGGTTTTTCAATTGCATCGACCATCATATTTTCTCCAGATTATAACGCATTGCATACTTTATCCTCAAAAGACATGTGTATACGCACGTGTGTGTAATTACCTAAGTGTAATTACCTAAGTGTAGTTACAGGATGAGAGCTACGCTCGTGGTGTCCCGTCTTCCCAGCACTCTTTGTCATATAACACTTTGAAACTACTGACGGTCTTGGCCTCCACCACCTTCTCACTTAACTTGTTCCAACCGTCTACCACTCTGTTTACAAAAGTGAATTTTCGTATATTTCTCCGGCGCTTTGTTTCGTTAGTTAAATCTATGACCTCTTGTTCTTGAAGTTCCGGGTCTCAGGAATTCTTCCCTATCATTTTATCGATTCCTGTTACTATTTTGAATGTAGTGATCATATCACTCTTTTTCTTCTATCTTCTAGTTCTTGCATGTTTAATGCCTTTAATCTCTCCTCGTAGCTCTTGTCCTTCATTTCTGGGAGCCACTTAGTGGCATGTCGTTGTACCTTTTCCAGTTTGTTGATGTGCTTCTTAAGATATGGGCACCATACAACCGCTGCATATTCCAGCTTTGGTCTAATAAAAGTTGTGAACAATTTCTTTAGTATTTCTCCATCCATGTTTTTAAAAGCAATTCTGAGGTTAGAAAGTGTAGCATAGGCTCCTCGCACAATGTTCTTGATGTGGTCCTCAGGTGACAGTTTTCTATCTAAAACCACCCCTAGATCCTTTTCTTTATCAGAATTCTTTAAAGATTTCTCACATAATTTATAGGTTGTGTGGGGTCTATGTTCTCCAATTCCACATTCCATAACTTGGCATTTATTCACATTAAATTCCATTTGCCAAGTGTTGCTCCAAATACTTATTTTGTCCAGGTCTTCTTGAAGGGCATGACAATCATCTAGGTTTCTTATCTTCCTATTATCTTAGTATCATCAGCAAACATGTTCATGTAATTCTGTATTCCCACTGGTAGATCACTTATGTAGACAATGAACATTACCGGTGCAATACACCTTGTGTGTGTGTGTGTGTATTTATGTGTATATATGTGTATATGTACATAATATATATATTTATGTATGTAAGTGTATATATGTATGTATACTTTTTCTTTCGGAAGGGGCTCTGTTCCCTTCGCTGTTGACGGGACGCTGGGGGAGTAGCTAGCTCTGTTGGCTCTCGCATGGTCTTGCAGTTAATGGGCGCTTTTGGTTGTCTTCCGCCTCTGGTGGCGGCAGCGAATGGCTTCTTCCCCATTGGGGGGTTCAGGGTTGGCGGGATGGGCTTCTTCCCCTGCGCTTCGTCATGTCATCTTAGTGGGTGGGTTGGACGAGGTCGATCCGCCCCATCCTTCTGGGGTTCCCGTCTGTTCTATGCAGACACGGGCCTGGCGAATCTGCGGTTCTTCTGGACTTCTTCAGTCTGCCCCCCTGGATTCTATGCCCTCATCGGAGGACTGTTGTCTCCGGTCCAGCTTCTGTTGGGGCCGAGTGCCTGGATGGTCGCCCTGGACCTCCAGGTCAATTCTTGGCACCTTCTTCTCCAGTTTTCCGGGACTAGCGCAGTTGGTGGTGGGGCTTCAGGCTTGCCGCTTTTGTTGCCTTCCCTTGGCACTTGGTATATTTACGCATCTTTACCGAATCTTGGTGCCCTGTCTGAGTCTGTTTGGGATTCGGTGTCTGGCCTACCTCGACGACTGACTGGTGTGGGCTCCCAACCTGTCCGCTTGTCTGCTCGCCAGGTGTGCGGTTTTTTCCAGAGCGCCAGGTTTCGTTTCCTGGTGATCAGGAGGCCATTCCATCTGTTTCCCTCCTGGGTTCGGACCTGGCTGGGTCTTGTTTAGGGCTTTTGGACCGCTCCTTGTCCTTCCCTCCAGAAGTGTTGCTGCGGCTGTGGTCCCTCCTTCGGCTGTTCATGAGGGGGTCCTGGGTTGCTCAGCGGTTGCTCGAGCAGTTGTGCGGGAGTCTGAACTTCGACCTGCTGGTCTGCCCGCAGGGTCGGGTTTGACTTCTGCATCTGCTCGTTTCCTTCGGAGTCTCTCCTTTTGCTTCTCTTGCAGTCATTGGTTCGTTCCTCCAGGGATCTTGTGTTGGTGCTGCCTCACAAGCTTCCTCTTTTGGGTTTTCGGGGTTCCGTGCCTTGGCACCTCCTCGAGCCTTCGCTCAGTGTGTTCACAGACGTGTCATCTCTCAGCTGGGGCTTTGTGACCAGTGCTCACCAGGTCGGCCGGGGATGGTGAGGTCTGTCTGTCGGGCTCACAGCACGGTTCGGGAGTTCATGGCTGACTAGTTTGTGCTTCAGAGAGTTCAGGTCACTCGGTGCTCTACCATTCAGCTCCATTCGGACTGTTCTCTGGCGGTTCTTTGCTGGAACCACTGGGTTTCTCTTGGGTGTTGACCTTTGGGGTTGGTCCTTTCAAGTGGCTCGTTTGCTGGATTCTCAGGTTTGGCTGACCGTGAAGTTCGTGTCCGGGGTGTATCGTCCTACGTCCTGGCGGACAACCTGTCTCGGTTCATTCCTCTGTTAGCGGATTGGCCAGTCGTCGCCGACTCGTTTCGTTGGCTCTGCCGGACATATGGACTCCTGGCCATGGACGTCTTTGAGTCGGCGTGGTCTAGGCGTCGCCCATTCTATGTGGCGCCCTTACCCGCCTGAGAGGCGTTCACGGTGGATACCTTTCGGCAGGACTGGTCGAGGTGCGGGTACCTGTTCCTCTTCTCCTGGTCCAGCTGTTGCTAAAGGTTCTGGCTCAGTTGGAGCCCATTCCCAAGAGAGTAGCCCTCATAGTCCCTTGGTGGCCGGCCCAGCTTTATTTTCAGACGATGCTTGATAGGTGTTCGAACCCGGGGCGTTTTCCCGCGGCTCCGCCTCTTTCGGCAGGTCGGACCGGTCCTGTACGTGACTGGTAATGCCTTCTCCTCGGCTCTTCGCGTCTGGTATTTTGACGCGGGTATCACCATCTCTGTAGTGATCAGGTGGCTTTGTTGATGGTGTCCTACCTGCGAGCTTCATCTCGGAGACAGTATGATGTTCCTGGTGTTTATATGCACCTTTTTTTTGCCCTTCGTAGGTCGTCTTCTCTTTCGCATCGGGTTGTCTTGTCCTTTCTTGGGTTTTTAGGACTACAGTTATTTGATGGTTCTTACTGTCGCCTCGTTTTGTGAAGCGCTGGCGGAGCCACTCTGGCTTGCATTCTGGGTGGACGTCTCATCTGCCTCGTTCCATACGCTTTCTCATGTTTTGTTTCACCTCCGGCCTGCTTATGCATCGCCTGAGCCGTCCTGGTCCTTGGTCAGGGTGCCCTCTTATCTTCTCTTCAGTTTGTGGTAGCCCCTTTGGTTCAGGTTTCTGCCCTTTGGTTCTGGTGGTAGGTTTGTACGTTCGCAGCCTTTCTATGTCCTTCTGGTGACAGTCGAGACGGCTGCTTACCGGGGGGGTCCTTGGGGTTTTGATGCTTGATTGGTTGGCCGGGGGTGCGTCCTGTGTTGTTCGGTTGCGTATTTTTGCCGTTACCTGCGAGCCGTATCTTGGGATGCGCTTTGGGTTGATCCGGTTCCCCTCGTTCCCTGTTTCAGAGCCAGGTCTCCCAGGTTATCTGCAGAGTTTTTAGGTCTTCCAGCCTGCGGTCTATCCTTGTGCCCATACTGTTCGGACATTCGCAGCTTTTGCTGCTGTAATGGTGCCGTCTAGGGCTCATTTCGAGCTCGAGGATTTGAAGGTTGCACAGGTTCCTTGCTGCCCATTCTTTATGCGAGCATCTGCTCCTGTGCGTTTCTTGTTGCCTTGGGTCGCAGGTTGCAGCCTGTTGTCTCGGCTTCACATTGCCGAGTTTGTGGCGGCCGCCTCCCGGGTCAGCCCTTTTTTTTCCTTCTCTTTGGGTATGAAGCTCTAGGGAGCCATAGGGGCTCCCCACAGAAAACCGGCATTGAATGTAATGAAACGCCATTTTCTGGGTGAACCCCAGAGACTCCCTGGCAACCCTCTCTCCCACCAGTCGGCGTTTTTTTTGTGTTGGTTGAAGCTTAGCTTCCGAACTGATGCTAGGCAGCCAGCACGGTGAGATCCGGGGCTTCCGTCTCCTCCTCTCAGGGCGGGGAGGGCTGCACGGACTATCGGCACGGCAGTAAAGTGTGATGTTTGCTTGTTTGCTTGGGATTGTAGGAAGTTTCTACCTCTCTGTTCGGTTTTTTGTTTTAGTTGTTTACCATGTGGGGTTTGTTTTGTTATGACTACCTTTCTGGGTGCCTAACACTTTGATGCACCGGGCCCGGGACCTCCCCACTACCTCAGGTGGGCTTGAGCGTTCCGCGGAGCGCAAGGGAGAGCGCGGTAAATTCTGAAGTGTATAATCTTTTCCACTTTGTCAGCTCAATTCTCGTCCTAAGATATTCAATTTGGTATCAATGTGTTCGCAATAGAATTCTCTACAGGACTAAGTGCATATAAACTCCGAAAGCCCGGCTTACCATCCGCAACTAACAGAGAAAGTGAGAGAAAGTTACCCGGGAACGCGCAAGAGTGATAAAATGTTTACACTCTTTCAATTTTGTCAACTCAATTCTCGTCCTAGGTCTTTCATTTTGGTATCAATGTGTTCGCAATAGAATTCCAACAGGCCTATATGCATATAATATAAAAAACAGCAGCGATCTCCACCCGCCGACATGATGAAAACAGGTCGCGGTTACAAGAAAGAGAGCGCTGCGCCACCCCAAGGCGCTTCTCATTCTGAAAAGTGTATATTCTTTTGAACTTTGTCATCTCGATTCTCATCCTAGGTTTTTCAATTTGGTATCAATGTGTTCGCGATAGAATTCTCTACAACACTAAATGCATATAAAGCCCAAAAGTCCGGCGAGAAAGTGAGAGCGTGTTACCCGGGAGCGACCCAGAGCAATAAAATGTGTACACTCTTCACTTTGGACATCTCAATTCTCGTCTTAAGTCTTTCATTTTGGTATCATTGTGTTTGCAATAGAATTCCCTACAGGAGCATGGAAATATAAAGTCCAAAGCCCTGCGTACCATCCACAACAAGCACGGAAAGTGACAGAGCGTTACCCCCTTGAGTGCTAATAAAGACCAATAAAAGGGTATTCTGTTTTCAACTTTGTTACCTCAATTCTGGTCCTAGGACTTTCATTTGGGTATCAATGTATTCGCAATAAAAT
>WNGS01072847.1:13484147-13505887 GCA_020271785.1 Procambarus virginalis
TTCACTTGAAATCCATAGACTGGGAAGCATATGAAGCTAAAACAGAAGATTTTTGGACCTGTAAATTTGTAGACCTCATCCTGGAAACATTCTTGTATCAACATGTTAAACAAGCTACGAGGATGAGGGAAGGGGACGTTCCCTCCATGCTAGATTTGATATTTACCAGGAAGGAGGAAGAAGTATTTGACATTCAGTACCTTCCTCCCTTTGGTAAAAGTGACCATGTCTTTTGGGAATAAAGTATGCAATGCGTTATAATCTGGAAGAAAATAAGGAGGATGAAGCAGTTGAAAAACCTGACTTCAAGAGAGGACATTATGGCAACCTTAGAAATTTTTTTAGTGAGTATAATTGGACAGACTTGTTGCTAGGCAAGGAAGTGAATGAGATGTATGTCAAGTTTTGTGAAATATATGATAAAGGCACAAACAAATTTATACCAAAACAGAGATGCAGAACTAGGAAACAGGATTGGTTCAATAGGAATTGCGAGAGGGCCAGAGACCAAAAGACACAAAAATGGAATCAATACAGGAAGAGGCCAAACCCCAAACATACAAACGATACAAAGATGCAAGAAACAACTACACAGCAGTGAGGAGAGAGGCAGAAAGAAATTTTGAAAAAGGGATTGCAGACAAATGTAAAACAGAACCAGGTCTATTCTATAAATTCATAAACAACAAATTGCAGGTAAAGGATAATATTCAGAGGTTGATAATGGGAAATAGATTCACGGAAAATGAAAAGGAAATGTGTGAAACACTAAACGAAAAGTTCCAAAGTGTGTTTGTACAAAATGAAATCTTTAGGGAACCAGACACAATAAGAATTCCAGAGAACAACATAGAGCACATAGAGGTGACTAGAGACGAAGTGGAAAAAATGCTCAAGGAGCTAAGTAAGAACAAGGCAGTTGGTCCAGATGGAGTTTCACCATGGGTTCTGAGAGAGTGTGCACCTGAGCTCAGCATTCCACTTCAGCTGATTTTTCAGGCATCCCTGTTTACAGGAGTTGTAGCTGATGTGTGGAAAAAGGCTAACATAGTTCCAATCTACAAAAGTGGAAGCAGGGAAGACCCCTTAATTATAGACCTGTATCATTGACAAGTGTAATAGTCAAAATATTGGAAAAAATAATTAAAACTAAATGGGTAGAACACCTGGAGAGAAATGATATAATATCAGACCGACAGTATGGTTTTCGATCTGGAAGATCCTGTGTAACGAACTTACTCAGTTTTTATGATCGAGCAACAGAGATTTTACAGGAAAGAGATGGTTGGGTTGACTGCATCTATCTGGACCTAAAAAAGGCTTTCGACAGAGTTCCCCATAAGAGGTTGTTCTGGAAACTGGAACATATTGGAGGGGTGACGGGTAAGCTACTAACATGGATGAAAAATTTCCTAACTGACAGAAAAATGAGGGCCGTAATCAGAGGCAAGGTATCGGATTGGAGGAATGTCACGAGTGGAGTACCACAGGGTTCAGTTCTTGCACCGGTAATGTTCATTGTCTACATAAACGATCTACCAGAGGGATTACAGAATTACATGAACATGTTTGCTGATGATGCTAAGATAATAGGGAAGATAAGAAACCTAGATGATTGTCATGCCCTTCAAGAAGACCTGGACAAAATAAGTATTTGGAGCAACACTTGGCAAATGGAATTTAATGTGAATAAATGCCATGTTATGGAATGTGGAATTGGAGAACATAGACCCCACACAACCTATAAATTATGTGAGAAATCTTTAAAGAATTCTGATAAAGAAAGGGATCTAGGGGTGGTTTTAGATAGAAAACTGTCACCTGAGGACCACATCAAGAACATTGTGCGAGGAGCCTATGCTACACTTTCTAACCTAAGAATTGCTTTTAAATACATGGATGGAGAAATACTAAAGAAATTGTTCACGACTTTTATTAGACCAAAGCTAGAATATGCAGCGGTTGTATGGTGCCCTTATCTTAAGAAGCACATCAACAAACTGGAAAAGGTGCAACGACATGCCACTAAGTGGCTCCCAGAAATGAAGGACAAGAGCTATGAGGAGAGGTTAGAGGCATTAAATATGCAAAAACTAGAAGATAGAAGAAAAAGAGGCGATATGATCACTACGTACAAAATAGTAACAGGAATTGATAAAATCGATAGGGAAGATTTCCGAGACCTGGAACTTCAAGAACAAGAGGTCATAGATTTAAACTAGCTAAACACAGATGCCGAAGAAACGTAAGAAAATTCACCTTCGCAAATAGAGTGGTAGACGGTTGGAACAAGTTAAGTGAGAAGGTGGTGGAGGCCAAAACCGTCAGTAGTTTCAAAGCGTTATATGACAGAGTGCTGGGAAGACGGGACACCACGAGCGTAGCTCTCATCCTGTAACTACACTTAGGTAATTACACTTAGGTAATTACACACACACACACACACACCTATACCTATATATTATGTGAGAAATCTTGAAAGAATTCTGATAAAGAAAGAGATCTAGGGGTGGTTCTAGATAGAAAACTATCACCTGAGGACCACATAAAGAATATTGTGCGAGGAGCCTATGCCACGCTTTCCAACTTCAGAATTGCGTTTAAATACATGAATGGCGATATACTAAAGAAATTGTTCACGACTTTGTTAGGCCAAAGCTAGAATATGCAGCGGTTGTGTGGTGCCCATATCTTAAGAAGCACATCAACAAACTGGAAAAGGTGCAAAGACATGCTACTAAGTGGCTCCTAGAACTGAAGGGCAAGAGCTACGAGGAGAGGTTAGAGGCATTAAATATGCCAAAACTAGAAAACAGAAGAAAAAGAGGTGATATGATCACTACATACAAAATAGTAACAGGAATTGATAAAATCGATAGGGAAGATTTCCTGAGACCTGGAACTTTAAGAACAAGAGGTCATAGATATAAACTAGCTAAACACAGATGCCGAAGAAATATAAGAAAATTCACTTTCGCAAACAGAGTGGTAGACGGTTGGAACAAGTTAGGGGAGAAGGTGGTGGAGGCCAAGACCGTCAGTAGTTTCAAAGCGTTATATGACAAAGAGTGCTGGGAAGACGGGACACCACGAGCGTAGCTCTCATCCTGTAACTACACTTAGGTAATTACACTTAGGTAATTACACACACACACAATGAGGCTACCTCAATTCTCGCCCTCCCTCCCTCACCAAAATTCCTCCTTCCACAATACTCCGCACAACGCTAATTATAACCACAATCCTGGTCACTAATTCCTGTAAATGAATAATTGACCATACGTTTATTTTGAAAAGGAACCTAAGAAATCATTTGAAGATTCCTAGATGGACGAAATAATGCTGTGGTGCTGTGGCAAGCGCTGTGAACATTGTGAACAGCATTGAATCACTGATATTTGAACATTGTACCCAGTCATTATCACACTCAGGCTCTAATATAATACTATCATGGCTAAATAATACAAGTTATATATATATTTTGACATTATTAGGCGATGCTGTGATCACACGCTGAACAGCAGTGCTGTGCGCTCATGCTGCGAGCGCCAGCCGTGGTTGCTCACTCACTACTGAGGCTCCCACACCCGGGAATGTGGACCACGATTTTTTTTAAAGATGGCGTCTGTTTACAAGAGCGCTGAGGAAGCCGATGTGAACCCCATGTAGCCGCGCGAGTTTTGAATGGAACGTGAAAAATACAAATACCCAGAGGCGCGTTGCGCAAACCAGACGCGAGCCTGCAGGCGCGTTGCGCAGTTTAAGGGTTAAGGAGTGATTCTTGTCTTTCTCATATTTTTCTATCCTCCTAAAATCACTGACATGCTCCTTTGAATTTAGGCCTTCTCCTAATCCTACTATTTTTTTCTATGGTTTTCATCTCTTCTGCTGCTCGGTCCACCCTAGATGAAATTTCCTTCTCGAAACATCCAAAAATTATTATGGACTTAATTCTATCTGCAGTGTTTTGTACTAGTTTACAAAAATTGTTTTTCTGGTGTGCTGGTCTCGGCGGTGCGGATGTCTGCTGCCCTGTTGAAGCTGTTTGCGCTGATCATGTGGGAGGCGGTGTCTCTCTTCTTTGCTTTTTCTCGTCTTGTGTGCCGGCAGGCGGTGCTCACTCAATCCTTGGAATCCTCTTGGGCTCTGGCTCTTAGGTTTTCTAGGCCTTTTTGTCCTTTGCTGTTTGCAGAGTCTGCAGTGGTGCAGTATCTGTAGGCAATTTCTTCTAGTTGTTGTCCCATGTCGGATTTGTTGGCTCTCCGAGGGCGCTGTGGGAGCTTTTCCCAGATGAGTCATACCAGGGCTCGGAGTTCCTCCCATCATGGTAGGCCAGTGGTGGCAGTTTCAGAGCCAGCGAAGCCTTTGGAGTCGGCAACATCTGGTTGGTGCAGTGATCGCTCAGCTCGTCGGTCGACTTCTCGTAACGGGCATCTGCCCTTTTGCAGTTCGTCCCATTGACAGGGTGATGGGGGAAGGAGGGGCTTGCCCTGTTTGCTCACGCCTGGTCCCACGATTCTTGGGCATTTCAGGTTGTTTCTTACAGCCTATAGTGACGTTGGGTGGCTCTTCTTCCTTTGGGGGGGTTCAGGACTGGTGGGGCATGCCTTCTGCGCTCTGTTGGGTCATCTTGGGGTGGATTTGCCTGCGTGTGGTCGAAACGTCTTTGTCCCTCAGGTGGGTTTCCCGTCTTTTCCCAGTTCCAAAACAGGACTGTGCGGACCTGCGATTCATTCTGTACTTGTTTTGTCTGAACCCCTGGGTTTATTGCCCCTTCTTTCAGATGACTACTCTGTCCCAGGTCAGAGTACAAAAAGACCCTCCAAACCCTCCAGACAGAGTACAAAAAGACACCCAGCTCCTGTTGGAGCTGGGTGCTTGGATGGTGTCCCTGGACCTCTGGAACCCGTATTAACACATCCCAATTCATCTGGATTTCAGGGACTGGCTTTTTGTTATGAGGTGTCAGGCTTAGTGCTTTCGTTGCCTTCTATTTGGCTTGAATCTGGCACCTCGCATTTTCTCATGCCTTACCCGGGTTAGTGGCCCATTTGTCTCTCTTAGGGGGTTCAGGTTCTGGCCTACCTCCATGACTGGCTGGTGTTGGCTCCCAGCCAGTCCGTGTGTCTGCTCACCAGGAATTTGGTTCTTTTCCAGCTCACCAGGTTTGGGTTCCTGGTGAACTGGAGGAAGTCCCATCTAGTTCCCTCTCAGGTTCGCACCTGGCTGGGTCTTGTGTGGGACTCTCAGACTGCTTCCTTATCTCTCCCTCTGGAGGGTCTACTCTGGCTGCAATCCCACCTTCAGCTGTTTCTGGAGGGCTCCCTGGTCACAAGGCAGTTGCTCGAGGGTTTCTGCAGGAGTCTGAAATTTGCCATGTTGGTCTACCTGACAGGCTGGGTTTGGCTTCCTAGGCTGTTCTGGTTCCTTCAGGGATGTCCCTTCCGCCTCTCTCATGATCGCTGGGTTCGACTTCTGGGCGCCTTACATTGTCTGCTGCATTGCCTGCTGCTTCCTCAAAGAGGAAGCTTAGCGTCCTCTTTGAGTTTTTCAAGTTCCAGTGTCTTGGTGCCTACCCGAGCCCTCACTCAGTGTGTTCACAGATGCATCATCTCTTGACTGGGGCTTTGTGACCAGTACTCGCTAGGTCAGCCAGGGGTGGTGGGGTCCGTCCTTCTGTCGGGCCCACATCACGGTGTGGGAGTTTGCTGCTGCGTGGATGTCATTTCGGAGGATTCAGGTCGCTTGCGGATCAACGATTCAGCTCCATTCGGATTGCTCTTTGGATGTTTATTGTCTGAACCGCAGGGGTTCAATGCGGTCTTTGACTCTTTGGGACTGGTTGCTTCGGGTGACTTGTCTGCTGAGTTCTCGGGGTTTGGCTCTCCTGGCCATTCATGTCTGGGGGATGTCCAATGTCCTGGTGGACAGCCTTTCACGATTCATTCCCTCTGTCCACTGAATGGGCAGTCGACTCGTTCAGTTGGCACTGCCAGATGTACGGACTTTCGGAGATGGACCTCTTCATGTCGGCATGGTTGAGGCGTCTCTCGTATTATGTGGCGGCCTTCTCTGACTGTGAAGCCGTTGGGGTCGATGCCATCAGGCGGGACTGGTCAAGGTAGGGTTACCTGAACCTCTTCCCCTGTTCTGCTGTTGCTCCAGGTCCTCGCTCACTTGGAGACTTACCAAGGCAGAGTAGTCCTGTTGGCCCTTTGGTGGCTGGCGCAGCCTTGGTTCAGGTGCTGCTTGCTCAGTGTCCGAACCCTGGGGTCTTCCCGTGGCTTCGCCTCTTTCATGGGATCTGGTCAGTCCGGTCTGTAGCTGGTTCGATATTCTCCTCAAGTCTTCGCGTTTGGTCTATTACCATTTGTATGGTGAGCAGGTGGCTTCATTGATGGTGTCCCACCTCTGTGTTTCATCTTGGCAGCTGTATGAAGTTTCCTGGCAGTCTTTTCATTATTTCTTGTCCCTTCTTGGGTTTTCCCTTCTGTTTCGGATCGTGTTCTCGTGTCCTTCCTCTCGTTGTTGTTTCAGGACTGTCATCTTAAGCCAAATACTGTCGCCTCAAATCATGCGGCGCTGTTGGAGCCACTTAAGCTCGTGTTCGGGTTGGATGTTACTTCTGCCCCCTTGCGCAAGCTATCTTGTGTTGTTTCACCTCTGGCCTGCTCATGTGCCGCCTGAGCCATCCTGCTTGTTGGACCGAGTGCTCTCTTTTTCTCTTTTCTTGGTTTATTGTGGCCCCTTCGATTCAAGATTGTTTTTCGAAGGCACTTTTTCCTGTTGGCATTAGCCTCTGGGGGGGATCAGGTTGGGGAGTTTCATGCCCTCCTCCAGTGCAGAGGTTTCTGCTTTTTTGGTCCTGGTGGTAGGTTTGTTCATGTGTAGCAATCTCCTTTTCTGGTGAAGAATGAGACTGCTGCTTCCCAGAGGGGTTCTTGGGCTGTTGATGGTTGGTTTGGCCTGGGGTGCATCATGTGTTGTATCCAGTTGGGGCTCTTCGTTGTTACCTGCACGCCACGACCTTGATGGCCGGGGATGCACTTTGGGTTGACCCATTTTCCCTTTTTCCCTGTTCCAGGGCTTGGGTTTTCCAGGTCGTCCGCAGGGTTATACGGTCTAGCCAGCCTGCGGTCTGTCCTTGCACCCAACGTTTGTAAGTTTGCTGCATTGGCTGCCGTCTTCAGTAATATGTCTTAGGCTGACATTTGGGCACGGGGTTTTAAGAGGCCAAAAAGGGGCCTGGCCGCTTGCTACCTAGTCAATGTTCCTGATCCTTGTCGGGAATGCGTCACATTGGGTCGGCGGTTGCAGCCAGTTGTCTCGACTTCGAATTGAGGTGCGAGTTGCGACCTCCTCCCAGGTAAGTCCTCTCATTTTATCTTTGGTTAAGTAGTTACTGGGAGCCGAAGACGTCTCTCCCCAGAAAACCAGTGTTGAATGTAGTGAAATATCATTTTCTGGGCGAGACCCGGAGGCTTCCCGGCAACCCCCTTCCTTCTGGTCGGCAGTTTTTGCAGTTTTTAACATCCAGCCTCTGAACTGGGGGTGGGGATAGCCAGCGCAGGAGGTCTGGAGCTCCCTCTTTTCCCTCCCAGGAGGGATGGGGGGGGGGGAACTGTGCAGACAGCAGCGCGGTGACGATTGAGATGTCATGCTAGTTTGCTCGTTTTTAGTTTGAGGAGTTCTGTTCAATAGTTTGGATTTCAGTAGCAATTCTTTTAACCAGATAGGGTTTCTTTTGGGGCGCCTGCCTTTCTGGATGCCTGACCCGGTCGATGGCAGACTTAGAATGCTTCTAACCGCACAGGGGGTTTCTATAGGCAAATGCTTCTAGTGTCATTCTGAGGCCAGGTTCTGGCTCGTGGTCCTTGGTAGGCAGAACTCCATTTGTTTTGACTGATGCCAGGGTCTGATACATTCATGTCAGCCCGAATAGCTCTGGGTGTCACCCAGAATGTGGCATTTCATTACGTTCAACGCTGTTTTTTCTTAGTTGTAGGTTGATCTCTGATCCCCATGCTCCCCTCACGAAGCTAGGTTCTGGTTTTAGCTTCTGATAGGTAAGATGTGTCTTCAAGGCTTGGTGAATCTGCCAGAGGCTTGGCACAGCAACACTTAGCTCAGGGAGTTACTGTGGGCTCCACCAGAAAAGGGCATTTCATTACATTGAATGCTTGATTTTTAATGCTAGTTTTATAAAGTGTCTTGCAGTATCCTTTAGCTAGGCTATTTTAATGTACTGCTTGTTTGTGATTGAAAAGCAATATTTTCCTATGTATTTTTGTTGTCTAAATCATGGAAATTAATCCTTTAAAAATCACAGCACCTCTTTAAATGATCAGTTTCTCTTTTTCTAGTTATTGCACAGATTTATTTCTTCTTTCAATAACGGGATGAGATTCTACCCTATTTAGGCTGTGTGAATTAATACACTTTATCATTTAATAGGTAAACAGCTCAATATGTATCTTAAAAAAAAAAACGCAGTAAAGTGACCTAGCGTGTTTTATAGATACAGTATTTCATAAAATTTAGACCGAAATTGCCAGTTTGCCTCCCTGCATGGTCACCAAAATAGCGCTATGCCTCGATAACTTGATCTCTGTTAACAGCCTCTGTAAACCTATCTAAATTTCTCTGCCTCTGCTTCACTGCTGCTACTGTCTGTCCTTATCTAATTTTTCTTCACTGTTTATTTATCTATCTTTACTTCTCTTGTATAAATGACTTTCTTATAAACTTGTGACTACTCATGAACTTGATACCCCCTAAGAACTTCAACTATCTCTGCATTCTCAACAGCCTTTTGCTACTCATAACAACTTATCTGACCTCCTTCTGTCTTACAATATCATACTTAGGTAAATCATTAATATTCTAACTTTTTGGCTAAAATTATCTTTAAAAATTTGGATTTGCATTCCAATTGATTAATTAGTAACCCTAGAAGTTATTAGGTTAATTATGCCATTCTTGTTAGATCCTTTAAAGTTGATTGGTAAAAAAGAATTGTTTTAAAAATATATGTAGGTGTCATTATGCTGTTGCCTATATACCCTAAAAAGTTGCAGTGAAGTGCATAGATTTGGTTAGATTGTTACATTAGAAAACCTTTTTTTTTTTTTTAAATTTACCATATTTAATCTCATGAAATATATAATTCATCATCTAATTTTATTCCACATCAGCTAAGTACAGTATACAAAATCTGCTTATTACAGCATATATTTATTATTAGACTACTCTTTTAGGGGAGCCCCGTCAGCTCCCTGGATCTATCTAGGCTGATATGTAACTGTTAGCTTTCTGGCATCAAAGTGCATGTAGTTCTTGTCTACTGGGGACCACAAGCCAGAACCTGACCCTCTCAGACAGGCACGAGGAACAATGGCCTATAGAATCTCCTGTGTAGTTGGAAGCATTCTGTCTGCCATCGACTGGAGGCACCCAGAAAGGTAGGCTCCCCAAAACAAACCCCCTATTCTCATGAAAATATTGTTAACGAAAGCCGAATTACTGGACAGAACTCCCCAAATGAAAACTTGTAAACTAGCATGACGTCATCACGTCACTGCGCCGCCATCTGCCCAACTTCCCCTCACCCTGGGAGGAGAAAGGGGGAGCCCTAGACCACTGCGTTGACGATTCAACCAGCAGTTTTTAGCTGATGTGATACTGGTAAGTCAGGTGCCTCTGACTCCTGCTTTGGTTTCAGTTTCTGTGCCTTGTGGAATGGGCTGTCTCTACAGGTGGTGTGAGAGTCGGGAGTAATATTCTACAGTACTCGGGCTGCATGCGCCTAAGGTTTCCTTCCCTACATGCTCTGTAAGTACCGCCCTTGGGACTTGGGGCCACCTTACGCAAGTCTCCTTGGAATCTACCTCCACTGTGTCTTTTACTGCTTGGTATTTGGCCGCCCTTAGAGTTGGATGGGGTTTCTGCCCTTGTTTGCCTTTGGGTAGGAGCTAGTTTTCATCACTGGTAGGGGCGCAGGGTACTGCACAGCTACTTCTCACCTCTTATAGCGGCCGGCTCTTTTCCGCCTGGGTACATTGTCCTCTTGCGGGGTTTTTCTTTTGTATTTGTTTTTTGCCTGGTGGAAGGGTTATCTGCCTTTGCATTATTGCTCCCCAATCTGTCTTTGGAGGTCTTTCATTAGACAATTCTGTGTTCTTAGTGGTACCCCGTGTGTGAACATGTCCCGGGGGTTCATCTTTGAGACGTTTGCTTGGTAGAGCCGAGGTAGGCTCCTTCGGCCTGAGGGAGCCCGAAGGGGGGCTCCGTGGTCCAATGGATGTGACCCTCGAGTCCCCTTACGCTTTGTGCAAGGTTGATGGTTGCTCTGTCCCCTTGTCTCGGGGTGACATTCACCGGTTGTGCATCCGCAGTGCTGCCTGTAGGGTCGGTGGTTCTTTTGGCCCGGAGTCGTGCGACGTTGTTGTTCAAGCTTGCTCCTGTTCACCCCTCGCTATTGATCATGATCTGAGGGTGCAGGCAGCAGCTGCATTGCATGCTAGGCTCTATTGCTGCAACGCGATGAGTTATTCACTTCCCCGGATGTCCCGAGACTGCCCTGTTTTGGTTTTCAGGACCAGGACTTGGGGGTGGAAGTCGCTTTGTCTTGGTACCTCCCGCCCTTCCTTCCTTCTGTTGTGCGTCCGGTCCCCCCTCCCTGGCTTCTGGCTCCAACCCAACAGTAGGTTTGGGGCGGGGCGGGGTCTAGTTGGTGTTGAGACTCGGGTGGTTCCGGGGGAGTCCTCTTCCGGGGTGGCAGCGGAGACCTATATGCTCCATCCTCCTGCTGGTGCGTATGGGTCTGACCAGTGGGCCCCCCTTCCTTTGTGTTTTTCGCCTGCCCCGGCTTTTTCTTGTGATTCCGGGGCTTTGGGGGGACAGCTCGGTCTGAGGTTCCCGGGGCAGGGGAGGGGTTGACTTTGGTGCCTTGGGCCCCGTTGGAACCTGCCTGGGTTTTTGTACCCTCGGAGCAGGGCTTGCTGTGTGGGGTTCTCTTCGGAGTGGTTCGGACACAGCAGAATCCGGGCTGTTCGCTCCATCCATGTATTACTTGGATTTGGCATCTACCCCTCCCTAGGTTCAGTTCCGTGTTCCCATGGATTCCTTGGTCCGTCCTTCTGGAGGTTTTCAGCTTCCCGCATCCCTTCTCCTGTGGTGTGGGTTGCCTCCTGCGCGACCTGGATTATGCTTTCGTGTATGGATCTTCATGTTGGTACTGGGTTCGTTATGAGTTACGGAGTCGTCCTGGTTGGCAGACTGCTCGCTCTTTTCGTTGGAGGCTTGGCACACTTTCTGCCAGTCCCGAGCGCTTGTGTGGGGGGAGGCTCAGACAGTGTTGCAGGTTTCTATGGGGGTCCCACTTTGAGCATCTCAATGCATATTGTTCTCTCCAGCCCTTCTGCGGGATGTTGGCCTGATGCAGCTTCATGAGCAAACTTCCCTTTCAGCTGCCTTGGTTGCAGAGAACTTGCGTACACGTGGCCTACTGGCTTTGTTCCTGCGTTCTCCCTCCTCGAGCTATCCTCGGATTGGCTTAAGTTGGATGTGGAGGTGTTTGGGGCCTCCTCTGGCTCTGGTGCGTATTCCTCGGCAGTGTGTGCATCATCTGCATTGTTGATGTTGTTCACGCCGCTCCTATGGGATGCGGTTTCGCAGTTTTTTGTTTCTTGACTCGTGTGTCGGCAGGCGGTGCTTGCTTCTTCCTGGGATTCCGCTTGGGCCCTAGCTCTTAGGTTGTCTTCACCTTTTTGTCTTCTGCTATTTGCAGAGTCTGTGGTTGTGCAGAGTCTGTTGGCTAGTTACCGTCCTCTGTCCGCCTTGTTGGTTCTCTGGGGGGGGGGGACTCGTGGGGTGGGGGGCCTTCCCAGAAGGATCATGCCAGGGGCTCAGGTTTTTCCCGTTGTGGTAGGCCAGTGGTGCCAGCTTCGGGGCAGGCGCTGCCTTCGGTTCTGTCTTTTCTGGTCGGCGCGGAGATCACCCTGGTTGCGTCGCTTGGGTTCTCATAAGGTGTTTCACGGTTTGTCCCCTTGACAATGCGATGCGGGGAGTTTTGCTCTGTTCACTAGTCCCTGGTCCCATGATTTGTGAGCCTTTCGGGTTGTTTCATGCTGCCTGCGGTGGCGTTCCATGGCTGCTCCTCCTTCGGGGGCTCTGACCTGGTGGGGTGGGTCTCTTCTCCTGCTCTCTGTCAAGTCGTCTCGTAGTGGGTTCACTTAAGCTTAGTCAAAATGACCTCGTCTCTCAGGTGGGTTCCCCGTATGTTTCTGGTCCCAAAACGGGCCTGCGCGGGCCTCCGGTTCATTCTGGACTTGTCATGTCTGAACCCGTGGGTTATTGCCCATCCTTTTGGATGAATACTCTGTCCCAGGTCTGTCTTCTGTTGGGACCCGGTGCTTGAATGGTGTCGCTGGACCTCAGGACACATATTGGCATGTCTTGCGGCATCCAGGGTTCTAGGTCTGGCTTCCTTTTGTTGTGGGGAGTGTCAAGGTTGCCGCTTTTGTTGCCTTCCATTCGGCTTGAATCTAGCGCCTCGCATTTTCACACGCCGTACTCAGGTCGTGGTGGCCCGCCTGCATCTGTACGGTGTTCGGGTTCTGGCCTTCCTCAACGACTGGCTGGTTTGGGCTCCCAGCCTGTCCACGTGTCTGCTCGCCAGGGATTTGATTCTTTCCCAGCTCACTGGGTTCGGTTTCCTGAAGACCTGGCAGATGTCCCATCTGGTTCCTTCTGGGACATCCCTTCCACCTCTCTCGACCACTGGGTTTGGCCTCCGGATGGCTTTGCATCGGTTGCTGCATCGCCAGCTTCCTCTTGGGGCTTTCGTGGTTCTGTGCCTTGGCGCCTACCCCGAGCCCTCGCTCGTTGTCTTCAATGTCGCGTCATCTCCTTGCTGGGGCTTTGTGACCCGTGCTTAGCAGGCTGGCCAGGGATGGTGGGGATGGTCCTTTCATTGGGCTCACAGCACAGTGCAGGTGCTCATGGCTGTATGGATGTCGCTCCAGAAGATTCGGGTCGCTTGCGGATTATCGAATCGGTTTCTTTCGGACTGTTCCCCAGTGGTCTTTGCTTGAACCGTGGGGGTTCCGTGCAGTCCATGGCTCTTTGAGACTGGTCACTTCAGGTGACTCGTTTGCTGATTTCTCGAGGTTTGGCTTTCCTGGTAGTTCCCTTTTGAGGGGTGTCCAAAGTCCTGGCTCACTTGGAGACTTTCCAAGGGAGAGTTGTCCTTTTGGCTCCTTGGTGGCCAGCCCAGCCTTGGTTTCCAGCGCTGCTTGCTCAAGCAGCTCGGTGTGCAATCCTGTGGGTCTTCCCACAGCTAATCTGGCTTGGTACATGGCTGGTTCGTTCTTCTCCTCGAGTCTTCACATCTGGGGTTTTTGTCTAGCATTTCTCGTCACTTGTATGTTGATAAAGCGAGAGGGGCTATTCAGTAAATTAAATTTTAATAATAAAAGGATAGACTGGGAGATGATAAACAGGGAACTTACAAACATTCCATAGGAAACTGTTTTAAGTAATACAAGTCCTACAGAAGGAATAGAAAAACTGACTGCGGAAGCGTATCAAGTCTGTCTGAAACATGTTCCCTTGAGAAAAGCCAGAAAGAGATCTAACGTAGAAAGAAAACGCAGACGACAGTATAAACGCAGGAAAAAAATAACAGAACTGCTTATGCAGACACGAATTTCCCGTCAAAGAAGGAATAATTTAAATAGGGAGATTGAAGAAATCGAGCGGAAATTGAAACACTCAAATGAAACTGAAGAAAGGCAGTTAGAACAGAAAGCAATTCAGGAAATAAAGAAAAATCAAAAATATTTCTTCTCATATGCGAAATCAAAAGCAAAAACCACTGCCAGTATTGGACCTATTCGTACAAGTGAAGGTTCATACACGGAGGATGACAAAGAAATTAGTGAAATCCTAAAAAAGCAGTATGAGGACATGTTTAGCACTCCAATAAACAACATGAAAGTGGAAGATCCAGATAATTTCTTTATGCGGGATATTCAAACCCCTGTAAATATAACTGATATCAACACGAGCGCACTAAATTTTGAAAGAGAAATTGAAAACATGCCCATGCACTCGGCCCCAGGTCCTGACTCATGGAATTCAATATTTATAAAGAAATGCAAAGTGCCGGTAGCACAGGCACTCGGTATAGTGTGGAGGAGCTTGGACACGGGGAAGATACCAGATGCACTTAAAGTAGCAGACATAGCCCCTCTACACAAGGGAGGGAGCAAAGCATTGGCAAAGAATTATAGACCAGTTGCACTAACATCGCACATCATAAAAGTATTTGAGAGAGTGATTAGGAGTCAAGTCACCAATTTCATGGAGACCAATGACCTTCACAACCCAGGACAACATGGATTTCGAGCGGGAAGATCGTGCCTCTCACAGCTACTTGAGCACTACGACAAAGTCACTGAGGCATTAGAAGAAAAACAGAATGCTGATGTGATATACACGGACTTCGCAAAGGCTTTCGATAAATGTGACCATGGCGTGATAGCACACAAAATGAAGTCAATGGGAATAACCGGTAAAGTAGGACGCTGGATACTCAGTTTTCTGTCAAACAGGACTCAGCGAGTAACGGTCAACCATATAAAATCTAGTCCAAGCGCAGTTAAAAGCTCTGTACCTCAGGGTACAGCCCTTGCACCGCTGCTTTTCCTTATTCTCATATCAGATATAGACAAAAATACAAGTCACAGCTTCGTATCATCCTTTGCAGACGACACAAAAATCAGTATGAAAATTACCTCGGCTGAAGACATTGAAAAACTTCAAGCTGATATTAATAAAGTTTTCGACTGGGCATCAGAAAATAACATGATGTTTAACAGTGATAAATTCCAGGTACTCAGGTACGGTAAAAATGAGGACCTTAAACATAATACAGAGTACAAAACACAATCAAATGTACCCATAGTAGGAAAACAGCATGTAAAGGATTTGGGAATAATAATGTCTGACGACCTAACGTTTAAGGAGCATAACCAAGCAAATATTGCGACAGCCAGAAAAATGATAGGATGGATTACGAGAACTTTCAAATCCAGGGATCCCATCACAATGGTTGTACTCTTCAAGTCACTTGTGTTGTCCCGTCTTGAGTACTGCTCAGTACTCACTTCCCCCTTCAGAGCAGGAGAGATTGCTGAAATAGAGGGAATACAGAGAACATATACGGCACACATAGACGAGGTAAAGCACCTAAATTATTGGGATCGTCTCAAAGCTCTCCAAATGTACTCACTAGAAAGAAGACGAGAGAGATATCAAATAATATACACCTGGAAGATACTGGAGGGCCAAGTACCAAATCTGCACAGTAAAATAAGGACGTACTGGAGTGAACGATATGGAAGAAAATGCAGAATAGAACCAGTGAAGAGCAGAGGTGCCATAGGCACAATCAGAGAACACTGTATAAACATCAGAGGTCCGCGGTTGTTCAACGTCCTCCCAGCAAGCATAAGAAATATTGCCGGAACAACCGTGGACATCTTCAAGAGGAAACTAGATTTATTCCTCCAAGGAGTGCCGGACCAACCAGGCTGTGGTGGGTATGTGGGCCTGCGGGCCGCTCCAAGCAACAGCCTAGTGGACCAAACTCTCACAAGTCAAGCCTGGCCTCGGGCCGGGCTTGGGGAGTAGAAGAACTCCCAGAACCCCATCAACCAGGTATCAACCAGGTATGGGTGCTGGTGGCTTTGTTGTTGGTCTCCCACTTGCGTGCGATCTCGGCGGTAGTATCAGGTTCCTGGCAGTCCTTCCGGTTCCTATCACTGTGACTGATAGGGTTGTCTTGTCCTTCCATCCGTAATTGTTTCAGGTCTATCCTCTTATGCCGGATACTGTCGCCTCGTATCGTGCGGTGCTGGCGTTGCCGCTCCAGCTTGCGTTCTGTATTGATGTCACTTCTGCTCCATTCTGCCAGTTGTCTCGTGCATTGTTTTGCCTCTGGCCTGCTCATGGGCCTCCGGTGCCGTCCTGGTCGTTGGACCGGGTGGTCTCTTCTATCTTCCCCTCAGTTTGTCGTGGCCCCTTCGGTTCAGGGTTGTTTTTCCAGGTTTCTTTTTCCTGTTGGTGTTGGCTTCTGGGGGGGGGTTGGTTCAGGGATCTTCAGGCTCTCCTCTAGTGCAGGAGTTTTTCTGTTCGTTTGGTCCTAGTGGTTGTTCTGCTTGTTTGCAGCAGTCTTCCTTTTTTCTGGCGATGTATGGCTCTGCTGCTTTCCAGAGGGGTCCTTGGGTTCTTGATGCTTGATTGGTCGGGCTGGGGGGTGCATCATGTGTTGTTCGGTTGTGGCTCTCTGCGGTTTTCTGTGCATCTTGGCCTCTGTGGCCGTGGGTGTGCTTTGGATTGCCTGGGTTCCCTTCCTTCCTTCCTGTTCTGGGGATCGGGTCTCCCAGGTTGTCTGTAGGGTCCTTCGGTTTGTCAGTTGTCTTTTTTTGAGTTAGGGCACGTGGCGTCCGCCTCCCGGATCCTTCTCTCTTTCCTTATCTTTGGTGAGGTAGCTCCAGGGAGCTGACGGGGCTTCCCCCAGAAAGCCAGCATTGAATGTAATGAAACGCTATTTTCTGGGTGAAACCCAGAGGCTCCCCAGCATCCCTTCCTTCCTCCGGTCAGTGGTGTTTTCATGTGTTTTTGACATCAAGCCTAAGAACTGCTGGTTGGATCGTCGGTGCGGGGGTCTGGGGCTCCTCCTCCCTCTCTGGGGGGGGGGAGGTTTGCACAGACGGCAATGCGACGACGTGATGATGTCATGCTAGTTTGCTAGTTTTCATTTGGCGAGTTTTGTGCACTCATTCAGCTTCCAGTAGCAATATTTTCACCAGAATAGATGTTTGTTTTGGGGCGCCTACCTTTCTGAGTGCCAGACCTGGTCAATGGCAGACATAGAATGCTTTCAACCACATGGGTTTATATAGGCCATACCTCCTTGTGCCTCTCTGAAGGGGCCAAGTTCTGGCTCGTGGTCCCCGGTAGGCAAGAACTCCATGCACTTTGATGCCAGAAAGCTAATACAGTAGCTACATTTCAGCCTGGATAACTCCAGGGAGCTTCCGGGTCTCGCCCAGAAAATGGTGTTTTATTACATTCAACACTGTTTTTTTTTTTTTAACTAAATGGTGGTGAGGGGGTTTGGGGGATAAAAACAACAACCTATAGGATTGCATTGAAATTCAGTAAAAACTTAAGAAACTTCCACCCCTAAATTCATTGTCAGTTTTTGTTTAGTGGAATTTGTGAATTTATTACTTGCACTTGAATATATTACATCTACTTTATTTCATTTTCCCTGATGACTTATCAGTAAGGCAAAATAAATTCTACATCTTTACCTTTAATAAACATATAGTCTTCCATCATGTGTAAACTTACAATATTTCCCTGTATTATACATTAAAATTTATACACCATATTCCTTCACATTTGTACTGATATATATTCTATCTTGTGGGATCTATTTATATCCCTTACATATCCTAATTAGCTTTTGTACCATAAAAATACAGAATAGGAAGTATACCAATTTGGCCTATATTATTCATTTGTCTTTTAAAGTACCTACCCTCTTCCCCCCAACATTTTCATCACATTTTTATACTCATTTTAACAGTGAAGGTCTGGAATAGGCATTTATTATGCATGTGTAATTTGCTGCAGGGCTCCAGCAAATTCCACACATTAATTTGTATTGTTCAAAGAGTGTATCCAACTTTTTCTCATCGAAATACTCTTTTTAGCAACTTTGGCTTTCTCATACACATTGCAACCATTGATTCAGCGAACTGTACCTGACCAACCCTGATTCACTGAATCTGGAGATTCATTGCAACTGGATATCTTTCAGTAGGCCTTTGTATGATACAAGTTTCTGGGAGAACCCCTGGTGGCTGCTTAAAGCAATCTTGCTGAGATTGCTCAATGCAAATGAGTCACATCAGAAGCAGGTGTTCTGTTTGGCCTACAGGAGATGCGAGCCAATCCCTGGCCCCCTCATGAAGCCGCAAGGAGCAAGTGACAGTTCACCACCACACGAAGAAAGCATCCAGAAAGTCATTCAAGACATTCAGAAACATTCATAATTAGCGCAAAACTCATAGTACCGAATGCCACTGCTAGGCAGCCTGGCTTACACATGCAGCCATCATCTTAGCCAGTAATTAAGTTGTCCTGCTTCACACTTCAGTCTTTCAGATATGGCGAGCCCCATGAAAAGATGGGGCTTTTGCTCTTTCCCCCCAACTACTAGCTAGGTGCTGGCCCTCCTTGGATGTGTTCCTATATGGGCTATTTGCTTGGTACTCTGTTCTATATTTTAAGTTTTGCTTCACGTGTGTGTGTTTTCTATCTAGTTTATTGGGTGGGCTTGACTTTGTTGTGCTTCGTTCCCCATGCTCTCTGAGCTTTTTTCCAGGGTACCTGTTAGACTGCCCTTCCACTAACAGAGCTCTTCTCTAGTGTATCTTGGAGTTTGCTCCTAAGAGTCAGGCCACTGTGGTGGAGAACCTTACTTTGTACTATTCAAGAGTCTTTGACACCTCTTCTTGGACCCTTGCTGGAAAAAACTATGCCAATTCAAAATGAAAACAAATCATATAATTTTGTTTTAAATACAGTATGCTCATTGGCTTTTCCAAGGCTCCAACTTTTTCTCCTACTTTTTTGTCCATCTGGACAAAAAAGTAGGAGAAAAAGTTGGAGCCTTGGAAAAGCCAATGAGCATACTGTATTTAAAACAAAATTATATGATTTGTTTTCATTTTGAATTGGCATAGTTTTTTCCAGCAAGGGTCCAAGAAGAGGTGTCAAAGACTCTTGAATAGTACAAAGTAAGGTTCTCCACCACAGTGGAGAACCTTTATTTCATGCGCACCGCATGAATCTATATAAATAAATATATATAAAATCATTGAAGAAATCATGGATATAAAAATCATTGAAGATGTTATTGGAGCCATATTAAGAATAAACATTCAAAGCCTAATCTTTTTGATGTTTTGATGGCTAATTTCATTGAGATTTTTTTTCATTTGAACCTATCATATGGTGATCAACAGAGAGATTTCACCCTCAATTGCTAGTGTTACTCAAGATCCAGTCCCTTAACCTTTAGGCAGCAGTTATCATCTATAGATGATCCACCACTACACTAGGGTAATGCGGTTATCATAAGACAAATTAAACAATTATTGTCTGGGTTTTACTTGCATGACGGAAATATGAATATAATGGGTCTGTGTGGATGTAATGGAGTTTACCTTGATCCATGAAAGAAATCTTTCTGCCATCTCATGGTTACAAATGTGACTATTGTCATGAATGTTTCTAGGGAAATGTGGTCATCGTCATATGACAATTTAAATAATTATTGTCTGTGTTTTACATGCATGATGAAAGTATGGATGTAATAGCTCTCTGTGGATGTAAATAAAGAAAAACAGGTGATAAAACAATTAGTGAAACATCCGAGGATAAAACAGGAAGCGTCAGCATAGTTGAGCACCAGGTATTGATAAGTGCGAGACTCAGCCTTGCGGAGCGCCTCCACCCAATGAAACGATAAATATTAACTTGTTTTTGTGTTTTTCTTACGTTTTGCATACAAATTAATAATTCTATAATGAAAAATTATTTTTTATAACTATTTTTTGCATAGGCAGGTATGACCATTCCTCCATAGCCGCTGTCCAAGGGTTAAAATGTTTTTATTTTTATTTTTATTTTATTTATATATATATACAAGAGTTCTTACATTCTTGTACAACTACTGGTACGCGTACCATTTCGGGCAAGTCCTTAATCCTATGTTCCCTGGAATACAACCCCTGCGAAGAATTGTTTTCACAACCAAATACCCATTTTACTGTTGAGTTAAACAGAGGCTACAGTTAAGGATTTGAGCCCAGTAAATCTTCTCCGGCCAGGGTATGAACCCAGGACAAAGCGCTTGCGGAACGCCAGGCGAGCGTCTTACCACTACGCCACGGAGACTGCAAAGAAAATGTAATTTTTAAAGGTGATTGACCTTTTCATGATACCAAAGTGGTGTAAATGTACCAGGCCCATCAACTTTCATATGGGGGGGGGGGGACTGTAAACCACCATTCACCAAATGGTGGCTTGTTGAATCTTATTTGCACTGTTAGTCAATATCTTTGATGTTTTATTCCATCAGTTAAATCACAATTTTAACCACCTGCTGCACCGAGCTTATTGTGAAATTCCCCCGGTGCGCATGAAATAAAGTGTTCCCCCCCAATTTTTTTTTCTTTGTAAAATGATAAATTTCCTTCCCTGAACATGTCTATGTAAAAATAAATACCAAATTCTACTTACTTTGGCTGTGGGGACGCGGACAAGGTGTGCTGTAACGTCATCAGGGCCTGGTCGCCCGTGCATGAATTGCCCAGACACGGTCGTGCGGGCCATTGAAGCAACGGGTGTTGCCACAAATATATTTACAATTATTTGTTTTATGTATTTCCAATGCGGTTTTATTGTTTTTTTATCGTATATGATGCATATACAGTATGTGTCCTTTACAATATGTATATAGTAGAACGTTCATAATGTTCCATGGAACTGTGATACATGTGTTAGTAATGTGTCCACAATAAATGTTTATTAACGCAATATTACTTGTTAAAAATTCACTAAAATTACAATATGTACAGTTTCACACACTATTTACACAGTAACACACTGTATTACACACTCAGTACTTCGGAAGTGAGTAATAATGAACGAAGTAGTCCATGGTGCACAGCACAACTTCGCTCTCGTTGCACCAGGTACAGATAAACTTTCACTTCCCGTTTCTTCATTCTATGTGCTTGCAAATAACGCACTCACGTACACCTTTGGCTTTAGTACTTGTAGGTTGTATGTAGCCAAGCATGTAAAGCAAGGTAGTATTGAAAAGATTATAGGAAAAGAACAATTTGTAAGGTAGTCTTGAAAAGATTGCTTTGTATGGTCCCACACAGGAAGAGATTCAGCTTGCCTCAAAGAGTGTCCGTCAGTCAGGAAGAAATTCAGGTATTCTTGAAAATATCTATGGAAAACACTACAGTGGAAGCCGCTAACACTGTTCATCTATGCTACTTGTATCAGATGCATCATCACTGAACCAGAAAAGATTCATCTTGTATCATCTGAATAAATTGGAGATAGCATAGGATTGCAAGGGTGACGCTCAGAGCTACAACTGGATACGGCTTGCTGTATCGTCCTCATAGGTGCTGTATCACTTGCATCCGACCTTTGTGTTTAGGTCCTTATTGCGCCTGCCTTCACCAATGTTATGACCCTTATGTTCTTCAAACAATAAGGTTTGAATATCACTGACAGAGCGTTATCTTTCAACACCACGTCGGACATGTGTTTGGGAGCCAGAGGCGCGTGCGCCACCATGGTTGCTCACTCAGAACTACCCAGCCAGCAGCCCTAGGGCTTTCTGGGATTTTTTCCAGATGGCTGCCTCTCACTGGAGGTCCTAAGAGTCCATTTCGTACCAACCAATCTCGCACACATTAGAATGGGTACGAAAAATCAAAAAGAGTTTTCTTGGTTGGCGCAGTTTCCGCCGACCAAGAATACTTGGTTGGCACAGTTAAGTGGTTAAGGAGTTCATATGTAGAACTTTATACAAATTAATATATTTACTTTCTTCTTGCATGGGATAAGTGAGA
>WNGS01072847.1:13518871-13550283 GCA_020271785.1 Procambarus virginalis
GCAATGTTGAGGCTTTGGTCTCATTTTTGTATCATGTAGTAGTTTGCTTTTATTTGCCTATCTTTCTGGGTGCTACCCTGGTGTTGGCAAAGATGATAAACTTTAAATGTAAAGTGTTCGCTCCCTTCCTTCTTTAGAGGAGGGGCAGTTTCTGGCTTGTAGTACCGGTAGGCCAGTAGAAAATCCGTGACTGATGACTATTAGTAGTATGGCCCTTAATAAGGGTGATAGCTTCAGAGAATCTCCGAGGCTCACCCAGACTCTGGTATTTCATTCCATTCAGTGCTTTTCTTTTTTTAACAATGATAGCTTTTTCATTGTAAATATTCTTGGGAAAAATATTTTTGTGTACATGTTTTAGCCTCATTTCTACATTTGTGCATTAATACTCAATCTTTTCTAACTGTATAATTTCCTACTCTACAGCACTCATGTATGCCAGTATCTTTGGAAATGTCTCGGCCATCATCCAGAGATTATATGCAGGGACTGCACGGTACCACACGCAGTTCATGAGAGTCAAAGAATTCATTCGATTCCACCAGATACCTAATCCTCTTAGACAGCGACTGGAGGAATACTTCCAGGTGAGTGAGTCAAGGTAGGGATTAATTTTTAAAAATCTTATGTAAGGAGAAAATATAGGCAAAATGACTTTTTTAAGAAATAAATATTACAAAGGGAACGAGGCTCAATAAAAGAATAAAAGAATCAAAATGTATCTATGGAAAATTTCCATTGTAAATGAAGATAAATTTCAAATACTGTACACATGTACCAGTATTAGAAAAAGTACAACATGGCACAAATTTGTCAACAGTAATGTCCATTTAACCCATAAACTGCAAAAAAACATACATTTATAATGGGAGTAACTGTCACGAAATCCCACAATACATACATATACGATTGAGGGACTAGCGCACAATTTTAAAGGCCTCGCAAGGGATAGGGGCAGCTATAGTCAAGCTGACTCTGAAATGTAAACAGAGACCATCTTGGGAAAAAATTTACCATAGGCCACCATTATCTGCAGGCCTCGGTTACCCGACAGAGACCATGGAGAGCGCATCACGTTCCACCGACTGACCGACTACACACAGCCCTCAGATGTGGATACGACAGATGATGAGAGTGAACATGCTGGTGCCATGAGGGTTAGGCCTAGTCTGTCACCAATGCCTCCTCGCCCACACTAGACACCATTTCGTGCAAAACCACATAGTTAATTTGTTACTTTGCCAGATTATTGATGTTTTGTTCGACGAGTCTGAGGAAGGTGAATCATTTTCTGGTTTTAGTGATTTAGAATCAGAAAATAGCTGCCACTAGTGTCAGTGGAATGCATGGCGTTGCAAGCGACATTTTATCGTGTTGGCAGAATCTAGCCCAGCCACACGCCACCTCATGGCACCACATGGGGACACTGATGAACGAAGTCCCTCAACGTCAAATAATTTTCCCTCATTGTACCCTCTCGCCTGTACTGTTGCTAGACAGGCTTCAGCTCCTGGTCCACGGATTCCTCGCCATGGTGCCACTGTTGCCTTTCAAAAGACCCCAGGTGTATTTGTGTGGAGTGATGGGAGAGGTTTTGTTCCAGAAATTCCAGCCTCTGACAATTCAGATGTTGAAATTACAGACCTTTTCCCTATTATAAGTGACTGTGTGTGTAAAATGGACTACTTTACCGCATATTTTGATGAGCCGCTCATGGAACATATTGTTCAGGAAATGAACAAATAGGCTGCTGATCTCATTCATGAGGAGATATCCGATTTTTCACGATTACAGCGTTGGAAAGATACGACGTTAGGTGAAATGTGTGAGATTCTTGGGGGAGCCCCGTCGGCTCCCTGGAGCTTACTAGGCTGATATACTAATTCAAACTTTAACATCAGTCATGTGTATGGAGTTCTCTTGGCCTACCGGGGACCACGAGCCAGAGCCTGGCTCCCGCAGAGAGGCATGGGGAGCAATGACCTATAGAAGCCCCTGTAATTACCTAAGTGTAGTTACAGGATGAGAGCTACGCTCGTGGTGTCCCGTCTTCCCAGCACTCTTTGTCATATAACGCTTTGAAACTACTGACGGTCTTGGCCTCCACCACCTTCTCCCCTAAGTTGTTCCAACCGTCTACCACTCTGTTTGCGAAAGTGAATTTTCTTATATTTCTTCGGCATCTGTTTAGCTAGTTTATATCTATGACCTCTTGTTCTTAAAGTTCCAGGTCTCAGGAAATCTTCCCTATCGATTTTATCAATTCCTGTTACTATTTTGTATGTAGTGATCATATGACCTCTTTTTCTTCTGTCTTCTAGTTTTGGCCTATTTAATGCCTCTAACCTCTCCTCGTAGCTCTTGCCCTTCAGTTCTGGGAGCCACTTAGTAGCATGTCTTTGCACCTTTTCCAGTTTGTTGATGTGCTTCTTAAGATATGGGCACCACACAACCGCTGCATATTCTAGCTTTGGCCTAACTTTGGCCTAACAACTTTGGCCTGTGTGGTTGGAGCATTCTATGTCTGCCATCAACCTGGTCTGGCACACAGAAAGGTAAGCACCCAAAACAAACCCCTATTCTGGTGAAAATATTGCTACCAAAAGCCGAACAAGTGGATAGAACTCCACTAAAAGAAACGAGCAAAGGAGCATGCCGTCACACGTTGCCGTGCGCGTCGGCGCAGTTCCCCCTCCCGGGAGGAGGAAGAGGAAGCCCACCCCCCCCCTCCCCATGCCGGCTATCCCCCGTCAGTTCTAAAGGCTGATGTTAGAGGCAACAATTGTATGCTCCGGCTCCGGTGGTTGTTTCAGCACTTGTACCTAGTGTGTAGTGACTATCTGCTAGGTGGTGCGTGAGCCGGGAGTGATTCTCCAGTACTCGGCTGCATGTGCCTAGGGTTTCCTTCTCTAAGTGCCCTTTAACACTATCGTCACCGGGCAGGCGCGCGGTAAGCTTAGGGGTCATGTACCGAGCGTGCGGGTAAGTGCGCGGTGACACCTAAATGTATATACTCGTTTCAGCTTTCTGACCTTAATTCTCGTGCTACGTTGCTCGTTTTGGTATCATTGTGTTCGCAATTAAATTCCCTACAGGTGTGTATAAATATAATGTCCCAAAGCCTGGCATGACTCCCAACAGCAAGCCTAAAGTCTGCAAAAGTTACCCGTGAACGCACAAATCAGTAAATGTGCATACTCGTTCCATTTTTCTCACCTTAATTCTCGTGCTACGTTGCTCGTTTTGGTATCATTGTGTTCACAATTAAATTCCCTACAGATGTGTATGAATATAATGTACAAAAGTTTGGAGTGCCTCCCCGCAGAAAAGCCTAAAGTTACCCGTGAACGAGCACCAATTTGTACACTGCAACCTAATGTGTATACTCGTTCAGTTTGATAACATCAATTTTTGTGTTACATCTTTCATTTTGGTATCAAATTGTTCGCAACATAAGGCGCGCATTTTTAAAACTAGTCACAACATAATAGGATAATAAATAGAATTTTAACAAATATTTAAAAATTTTGACCAAAGCCTATTTATAATCATATAAGTGTTCGGACATCAAGTTTCATGTAACATCTTTCATTTTGGTATCAAATTGTGCGCATTCTAAAGGCGCTTATTTTGATACTATCCCGAGGTCAATTGGATAAAAAATGAATTTTATACAAATATTTTTTGTAGTGGATGCAAGTCAGGTCCAAGTTAGGACTCAAGAGAAAAGTAATGGACACGAGTCCGGTCCAAAGTTACTGATAGTGTTTAAGTACTGCCCTCGGGGCTTGGAGTTACCTTCCACAAGTTCCTTGGGTTCTGCCTCTGCTAGGCCATTTACTGCTTGGTTTTTGGCCGCCCTTTGAGTGCTAGGGTGTTCTGTCTGCCTTGTTCACCTTAGGGTGAGGGGCAGTTTTGAGCTGGTAGGGGCTACCTTGAGGTTACCTTGAGGTGCTTCCGGGGCTTAGCGTCCCCGCGGCCCGGTCATCGACCAGGCCTCCTGGTTGCTGGACTGATCAACCAGGCTGATGGACGCGGCTGCTCGCAGCCTGACGTATGAGTCACAGCCTGGTTGATCAGGTATCCTTTGGAGGTGCTTATCCAGTTCTCTCTTGAACACTGTGAGGGGTTTGCCAATTATACTGTACGGGGCGCAGGGTACTGTACAGCTTGTTTTCACCAATCAATGGCCGGCTCTGTTCCGCCTGGGTATGCTGTCCTCTTGCGAGGTTTTCTTTTTCTTTTCTTTTTTTTTTGTTTGTCTGCCTGTTGGGGAGGTCTGCCTTGGTCTTTGCCCCCCCTGTGTCCTGAGTTCTCTTCCTTCTTCCGGTGGTTCCCCTGCTAGGTCCCCTTGAGTGTACATGTCCCAGGGGTTCAGTTTTTAGAAGGTTGTTTTTTAGTATTGGGCACCGGTTAGCAGTACCCTGCCTGGGATTACCTGGACATGAGTTACGTTAAATGCTCAGGACCTTGGGAATCCCTTTGGGGGCACGTGGGTCCGATGGATGTGTCCCTGGAGTCCCCCCCTCGCTTTGTGCGAGTTCAAGGGTTGCTCGGTTCCCTTGACTCAGGGTGACCCCTCATAGTTTTTGCCTCAGTCTGCTGCCTGTGGGGCCAATGGCACCTTTGACCCGGAGTCCTGAGAGTTTTATTGTTTGTTAGTGACTCGGTTACCCGGTTTCATGCAGGTGCAGGCAGCATGGGCATAGCACGCCGAGTTCAGGTGGTGACAACGCGCTGGGTTGTTTGCTCCATGGAAGCCCTGAGGCTGCCCCGTTTTGGTTGTTGATACGGGGCTTTGGGGTGTTGGTTGCTTCGGTTTTGTTCCTTCCTCGCCCCCCTTGTCTTTCCCCTGTTATGGTTTAGTCTGATCCCCCCCCTCCCCTTCCTCCCTGCATCTGGATCCTTTCTGTCTGTGGGTTTGGGGTCGGGGCGGGATTTCGAGGGTCTTGAGACTCGGGCCATCTCGGGGGTTTCCCTTTCTGAGGTAGCGATAGAGGCATTCAAGCCTGTCCCTCCAGCTGGGTTGTATGAGTCTGCCAGTTGTCTTGACTTCGAGTTGAGGAGTGAGCAGCGACCGCCTCCTGGGTAAGTTCCTATTGTTTTCCTCTGTGGGTATTTAGCTCCGGGGAGCCGATGGGGCTCCCCCCAGAAAACCAGTGTTGTATGTAATGAAACGCCATTTTTGGGTGTGACCCGGAGGCTCCCCGGTATCCCTTCCTCCCTCCGGTCGGCGGTTTTTCACGTATTTTGACATCCAGCCTCAGAACTGACGGGTGGATCGCGTGGGAGGTCTGGGGCTTCCCCTTTTCCCTCCCGGGGTGGGGGGAGCTGTGCAGACAGCGGTGCGGCGACGTGTGACGCCATGCTCGTTTCTTTTAGGGGAGTTATATCCACTTGTTTGGCTTTTGGTAGCAACATTTTCATCAGAATATGGGTTTGTTTGGGATGCTTACCTTTCTGGGTGCCAAACCCGGTCGATGGCAGACATAGAATGCTTCCAACCACACAGGGGTTTCTATAGGCCATTGCTCCCCATGCCTCTTGGAGGGGGCCAGGTTCTGGCTCGTGGTCCCCGGTAGGCCCACAGAACTCTATACACATGACTGATGCCAAAGTCTGACATTAGCATATTAGCCTAGTAAGCTCCGGGGAGCCTCCGGATCACACCCAGAAATGGCGTTTCACTACGTTCAACACTGGTTTTTTGGCACTTTGTATGTTGATGAAACATTGTGTCAAACATATACTCGACCATTATTGGAGCAAAGACCATACTGTTCCAACACCATTGTTCAAGAAATATATGTCTTGAGACAGATTTGCGATACTCCTCAGGTGTCTTCATTTTGCAAATAATAAAGACCAAACTGAAGATGATAGACTTTGGAAGGTGAGGCACATCCTGAATGATTTTGTTAGAAAGTACAGAGATTTCTACATACCTGCTCAGAAGCTGGTGATTGATGAATCCTTTGTGCTTTTCAAAGGACATCTTGCCTTCAAGCAGTATATTCCCTCCAAACGCCACAGATTTGGATTGAAATGTTGTGTATTCTGTGACTGTGAAACAGGAATTATGTTACACATAATGATGTATACAGGTACAAATGTAGACATTCCTGCTAATGACAAACATGGCTTCTCAGGTAGTGTGATGGAGTCACTGCTTGCACCATATCTGAACAAGGGCCACATATTATACACGTAACTATTATACCAGTCCCTTGCTAACTAGGTTCTTATTTGATAATAGAACTGGAGTGTGTGGCACTGTGAGAGCAAAACGAAGGGAAATGCCAGTGTTTGACACTGTTATGCAGGTTGGTGATTACGAGCTAAGAAAAACTGGTGCAATGCATTCAGTGCAGTGGAAAGACAGGCGTGAAGTGAACATGTTGACCACCATTCACAATGGTACAATGGTGGACAGTGGCAAGATGAACAGAACAGCAAAACAAATAATCTATAAGCCAGATTGTGCCTTGGACCATAACATCAACATACGTTTGGTGGATAAATGTGATATGATGGTGGGGGCAGTCAAGTGTGTATAGAAAACAGTGAAGTGGACCAAGATGATGTTTTTCCACCTTGTTGATGTAACAATGCTGAACAGTTACAATATGTATCTTGTCAAAACAGGTGGTAAACAAAATTTCTGTGCATTGTTTTACTGTAGTGACACAACTACTAGAAAAGTTTACCAAACCAATTCCTGGCATACAAAGACCCATTGTAAACCCAGTATTGCACCATGCTCCCACACCAGGCTCACTTTCAAGGATGCCTTTCTGAAACACAATATACGTTGCACACGATGCAACGACCAGGACAGCTCAGGTGGCGCATGAGTTGGCCAGAGGTGAAAACACGCCCGAGAAAGCTTGTGGAACAGAGCAGAAGTGACATCCACCCCAAATGCAAGCTGCAGTGGCTCCGCCAGTGCCATCTTAAACGAGGCGACATAATCTGGCATAAGATGATGGTCTTGAAACAACCAAGAGAGAATGGACGAAACAACCCGACGAGAAATCGAAGACAACCTTCGAAGAGACAAAGTACCGAAAGAACCGGCAGGAAATTTCATTCTGCCGTCGAGACGAAACGCGCAGGTGGGACACCAACTAAGCCACCTGATTACCATACAAGTGGTGATAAACCCGCATCAAAAAGACCAGACGCGGGAAACAGAGAAGATTGAACCAGCCATGTACCTGAATGGATCGATCTGCTGAAAGAGGCGGAGCCACTGGAAGACCCTCGGGTTCGGACATCGAGCAAGAAGTGCCTGAAACCAGGGCTGGGCCGGCCACCTAAGAGCCAACAGGACTACTCATCCCTGGGAAATCTCTCTAAGCTAACCAGGACCCGGAGCAACAACCGAACCAGTGGGAAGAGGTACTGGTAAATCCCAACTTGACCAGTCCAGCCGAAAGGCATCGACCCCGACGGCCTCGCAGTCTGGGAAGGGTGCCACAAATAATGGAAGACACCTCGACCAAGTCGATGCAAAGAGGTACACCTCTAGGTGCCCGTACATCTGGCAGAACTACTGAACAAGTCTGTGTAGACCGTCCATTCCATTGATAGGGGAATGAACCGAGACAGGCCATCCACCAGGATGTCAGACAACCCCTGAACATGAACCACCAGGAGAGCCAAACCCCGAGAACTCAGCAAACGAGTCACCTGAAGCGACCAGCCCCACAAAGCCAAGGACCGCATCGAACCATGCGGTTCAGACAATGAACCACCGGGGAGCAGTCTGAATAGAGATGGATCATCGCTCCACGAGCAACACGAACCCTCTGAAGTGAATGCCACACCACCACGAACTCCTGCACTGTGCTGTGAGCCCGACGGAAGGACGGGCCCCACTGACTCTGTCTGGCCTGGTGAGCACTGGTCACAAAACCCCAGCTGAGAGATGAGGCATCCTTGAACACATTGAGCAAGGGCTCAGGGAGGTGTCAGGGCATAGAACCCAGAATAAGCCCTCAGAGGAAGCTGGTGACACAGCAGCCGACACAAGGACTCCCAGGATCCGAACACAGCGATCACGAGAACGGTGGAAGGGTTGCCCCCAAAGAAACCAGAACGTCCGCCAAAGCCAGATCCAATTCGACAGGTAGACCAGCACAGCCAAGATCAGGCTCCCGCACCGCCACCCAAACAACCGACGTGTGACCCGGGTGCCCTCCAAAAACAGTATACAGTAAAGCGGCACTGCAGCCGCAACAGTGCTGCCAGAAGGAGAAACAAGAAAGAGGTCCGAGAGTTGCACACAAGAGTTGCCATGGTACAATATATAAACATCAGCCCTGTATAGCTCCGAGGAGCCGAAGGGGCTCTCCACAGAAAAGAGGCATTGACAGAGCAAGTACCAAATGAGGTCTGCTCAGCCCCAGCTGTCAGTCAGGAGTCAAAGATATTATTACCTAATTATTTCAATGTCTCTGATTTTTTCTTATTTTTTTTTGCAGTAATATTATTCAGTAGTGTGTAGTGGGATATTTTTATATAATAAATAATATAATAAAATGTGTGAACCATCGATATACTCAAAATTATGGTGTGCATATTAATGATTCAATTATTATGTTCATAAAACAATAAACAAATAGTTTTGCTGTTATTACACTATATACACAGGTTATATATAAGTATCTGCATGTTTTGGTCACCATAAAGGACCACTAAATTGGCATGGTGAATTAAAAAGCAATGAAGAGTGAATGTCACACACCTGCCAGCCAGCCACTGGCCGACACTCCCTTCCTCTCCTCCTCACTGGCCAACAGTCTCCTCCCACCATACTGTTTTTGCTTTTATTCACAGTGGAACCTCCAGTGATGAGCGACTCCACTTAGGAGCATTTAGAGTAACGAGCGAGCCACTCGCAGAAAATTTCTCTAGATTGACGAGCTTTTGCTCAATTAATGAGCAAATAACATGGTGCTTCCTAGCGCTCCTGCTGGTTCTGGAACACCTCCAACAACAGTGTTGATGTTGTTTCACAAGACGAGCGTTTCACATGACGAGCTCTGTGCTGGAACGGATTAAATTCGTTAATCGAGGCGCCATTGTATCTACATGTTTTGTTCACCATAACTGTACATCTAAGCTGGAATGGTGCCCAAAGACCATAATGGTCACCAGGACACAACCGCCATACACACCAGCCAGCCAGCCAAGAAAATGGCTGGCTTGCTGGCTTGCCGACACTCCCTTCCTCACTTGCCAACATTCTCCTCCCACCATACTGTTTTTTTTTTCTTTTATTCACTATATACAGATCTTATATATATAAGTATCTACATGTTTTGTTCACCATAACTGTACATCTAAGCTTGTATGGTGAGTTCAGGCAATAAGAGATATAGCTACAGACACAGCTGGTGGTTGCCTCTCTCATTGGTTCAAGGCCAGACACACTAATATTTCTCCTCCAACAATACTGTTTGTGGTGTTATTACACTATACACACACACACATTATATATAAGTATTTACATGTTATATTCACAACACCTGTACAAATAAGCTGGTATGGTGCCCAAAGACCATAGTGGCCACCAGTACACATGACATGTCATGTAGACGATGCACCTTCTTCACTAAATTGGCGGCTCCCAACATACTCCTGTTGCTGTTATTACACTCTATACACACATTATATTATATATAAGTATCTACATTTGTGTTCACCATAGTGAACCACTAAGCTGGTATGGTAAGTCCAGTCAATAAAGGTGGGCATACACAATCAGAAGACGATGCCACCTCCCTTCCTCAGCATTACTCCTCCCACCATAGAGCACAGTGCTAAATATCACCACAATACTCCTATTATCAGAATCCTGGTCATTTTTATCAGTCATAGGTCTTCTGTAATACTATCATCTCTAAATAATAGCATGTACATATATATTTTTTGACATTTTTAGGCGATGCTATGGTCACAAGCTGAAGAGCAGTGCTGTGCGCTCATGCTGCGTGCACCAGCCATGGTGGCTCACTCAGAACTGAGGCTCTCACATCCGGATATGTTGCCCAAATCTTTTTTCAAGATTGCGTTTGTTTACTATCGGGTCTGGCTGGACTATAGGAACACCTATCCTCCACGGGGTATTTAAAATTGTGCGCTGGACCCTCAATCGTGTATTTATATGTATGTATTGCGCGGTTTCAGGAAAGTTACTTCCATCGTGTATGTATGTATTGCGCGGTTTAAGGGTTAACCCTTAACCCTTACACTGCTCAGGGGTCCTGGGGACATTTACACCCCTGTGGGCAAGAAAAAAAAATTCAAAAATTTTTTGTCGTCTTCTAAACATGTTAATTTGCATCCCCTGAGCACGGGAAAATAAAAAAAATCGTAGGTGACATATTTTGGGCGCAATTGACCGAGGAAGTCTGGCAAAAAGTGGGCGTTGACAGAGCGGTCGTCAGGGTCGGTCAGCGTCACCCGCGCTGACAGATGGGAGTTGCCACAAAGATATATTACCTAATTGTTTCAATGTCTCTGATTTATTTTTTCTTAGTTTTTTTGCAGTAATATTATTCAATAGTGTGTATTGTAATATATTTATATAATAAAAGTGGTGAATAATCGCTATACTCAAAAGTATGGTGTGCATATTAGTGATTCAATTATTATGTTCATAAAACAATAAACAATAGTTTTGCTGCTATTACACTCTATACACAGGTTATATATAAGTATCTGCATATTTTGGTCACCATAACGAACCACTAAGTTGGTATTGAGAGTCGAAAAGCAACGAAGAGTTACCGCCACACATCAGCCAGCCACTCGCTGCCACTCCCTCAACACACGCACTAAACTTTCTCCCCAACGATACCATTTGTGGTGTTATTACACTATATACAGACGTTATATATAAGTATGTATATATTTTGTTCACCACAACTGTACAGCTAAGCTGTATAGTTAGTTCAGGCACTAAGAGTCGTCGCTATACACAGCTGGCGGCTCCCTCACTCATTCAAGGTCACACACACACTAAACTTTCTCCCCCACAATACTGTTTGCAGTGTTATTACCCTATATACACATATTATATATAATATCTACATGTTTTATGCACCGTAACTGTACACCTAAGCTTGTAGTGCGCCCAAAGAGCATAGTGGCCACCCTCTAAACAGCTCGACAAATCGTGCAGACGACGTCACCTCCGTCACCGAAATGGCTCCTCCCAACATAATCCTTTTGTTGTTATTACACTAATACACACATTATATATAAGTATCTACATTTGTGTTCACCATAGAGAACCACTTAGCTGGTATGGTGAATGCAAACAATAACAGGTGGCCACACAGTCAGTAAACGATGCTGTCTCCCTCAGTCTCTCAGCATCACTCTTCCCACAGCGCTAATTATTACAACAATCCTGCTATTATCACAACCCTGGTTATTTATATCACAGTCAGGGTCATCTGTAATATTGTCATCACTAAATAATAACAATTATATATTTATTTTGACATTTTTGGCGATGCTGTGGTCACAAGCTGAACAGCAATGCTGATCGCTCATGCTGCGTGCGCCAGCCTTGGTTGCTCCAACAGTACTGTGCCTCTCACACCTGAGAATATTGCCCACGATTTTTTTTTTAAATGGCGTCTGTTTACAAGAGCCCTGAGGAAGCTACTGTGAACCCCGTGTAGCCGCGGGCCATTTGAATCGGCCTGGCACCCTATGGCGTATATATACGCCATGCGCACCGTGGGACATGTTACTCAGTGCGTATATATACGCCATGTGCAGTTTAAGGGTTAAGCTGTGCAACACCTCATATGAAGTATTGAGGAACTGATGTGAAAGTGCGCACCCCCTTCATGTGATGTTTTGGAGTACCGCGCGCAAGATTTAAACGACCTGCAGCTACATGGGGTTCACATCACCTTCCTCAGAGCTCTTGTAAACAGATGCCATTTAAAAAAGAAACGTTGTGGACAACATTCCCGGGTGTGAAAGCCTCAGTACTGAGTGAGCCACCAAGGCTGATGCATGCAGCATGAGCTCACAACACTGCTTTTCAGCTTGTGACCACAGCTTCACCAAAAATGTAAAAAATATATGTAGCTGGTATTATTTAGCGATGATAATATTAGAGAAGACCACTGACTGTGATATAAAGTGATCAGGATTCTTATAATAGCAGGATTGTTGTGATAATTTTCGCTGTGCTGTGGGAGGAGTAATGTTGAGAGTGGGAGGGTGATAGCGTCGTCTGCCAAATCTGTGTGGCCACCTGTTGCTGTCTGCACTTTCTATACTAGCTTAGTGGTTCACTATGGTGAACAAAACATGTGGATACTTATATATCACATCTATATATAGTGAATAAAGCAAAAACAATATGGTGGGATGAGAATGTTGGCAAGTGAGGTGTGGTGAGGGAGGGAGTGGCGGCCAGTGGCTGGCTGGTGTGGCGGCCACTCCTTGCTGCCTTTTGACTCATCATACCAACTTAGTGGTTCATTATAGTGAACACAAATGTAGATTCTTGTATATAATGTGTATATTATAGTGTAATAACAGCAAAAAGAGTGTTGGGAGAAGCCATATGGGTGACAGAGATGGCATTATCTGCATGACTTGTCTAGCCGAGTAGAGGGTGGCCACTATGTTCTTTGGGCACCATACCAGCTTAGTTGTACTGTTATGGTGAATAAAACATCTAGATACTTATACATAAAATGTGTGTATATAGTGTAATAACACCACAAACAGTGATGTTGGGTGAGAAATGTTAGTTCATTGGGTTTGAACCAGTGAGGGAGACAGCCGCCAGCAGACTGCGTGCGTTGCGACCTCTCTTATTGCCTGAACTTACCATAGCAGCTTAGTTGTATAGTTATGGTAAACAAAACATGTAGACACTTACCTATAATGTTTGTATATAGTGAATAAAAGAAAAACAATATGGTGGTGGTAGGAGAATGTTGGCGAGTGAGGTGTTGTTGAGGGAGGAAGTGGCGGTGGGTGGCTGGTGTGGCGGCCCTCCTTGTTGCATTTTAACTCACTGTACCAACTAAGTGGTTCGCTATGGTGAATAAAACTTGCAAATACTTGTATATAACCTGTGTATATAGTGTAATAACAGCAAAACTGTTTGTTTACTGTTTTATGAACATAATTGAATCACTAATGTGCACTCCATAATTTTAAGTATAGCGATGGTTCACACATTTTATTATGTAAATATATCACACTACACACTATTGAGTAATATTACTGCAAAAACTAAGAAAAATCAATCTGAGACATTGAAATAATTAGGTAATATCATTTTTGCGGCAAATCCTGCCCGACAGCTCGGGGGACTGAATTATTATTATATTTTTTATTTCCTTTGCCTGGGCATGTTGCAGGCTGTAATTGCAAGAGCAGCCCAGGGATTAAGAAACACATTACTATACTAGAAAAAGTGCAAAGACATGTAACTAAATGGCTTCCAGAACTGAAAATTAAGAACTATGAAGAGAGGTTGGAGGCATTAAATACTGTATACCATAAGTAGCATACAGAAGAAAGTTGTGATATGATCACTACTTACAAAATAGTAACAGGAACCAGTAAAATTAACAAAGAAGAAATTTTACGAACTGCATTGCCAAGAACAAGAGGACATAGGTTGAAACTATAGGAACAAAGCTGCCGTGAACAAATCGGAAATTTCATTTTTGCAAACATAGTACTAGATGGTTGGAACAAGTTACATGAAAAGGCGGAGGAGGCCAAAACCCTTAGTAATTTCAAAGCCTTATTTGATAAAGAGTGCTGGGAAGATGGGACATCTCAAGCTTAGTTCTCATCCTGCAACTACAATTAGATCAATGCTTCAGTAATTGCCAGAGAAGAAAACTTTCAATGCAGGTGCAGTGCCATAGTGCACTCATGGAAGGCAACCCTGAACACATGCAGCTCCAAGTGCCCAATAAGCCAGATCTACACAACATAAACTGGATAAAAAACACACACTTGTGAACAAGGAACAATTCCAAGCGAATGGCCCCTGTAGGACAAAATCCAAGAATGGCCAGCACTTATCGCTCATGCTGTGTGCGCCAGCCTTTTTGCTAGTTTTTTTTTTTTTTTTTTTTTTGCCCAAGTAAGGTAACAGTTTTGATGATTGTATCCACATGTTGAGGGTTGCTAATAAGGTTTAGAAAAAAATGTAAAATTGTTTGTACTGTACTGACAATTCACCTGCTCAGGTAAAGCAAATTTTTGGCTTAACCAAATATTTTTCAAATTTTATACCTTGTAGAAATGTTTAGCATCGAAATCCATTGCATAGAACAGAGAAGGCCAAGTCCCAAATTTGCACAGTAAAATAACAATATAGAGCAAAAGATATGGAAGGAAATGCAGAATAGAACCAGTGAACAACATAGAGCAAAAGATATGGAAGGAAATGCAGAATAGAACTAGTGAAGAGTATAGGTGCTATAGGCACGATAGGAACAATCAGAGAACACTGTCTGAACATCAGAAATCCACAGCTGTTCAACACCCTCCCAGCAAGCATTAGAATATTGCTGGAACAAAGGTGAACGTATTCAAGAGGCACATAGATAAGTTATCGCAAGAAGTACCGAACCAACTAGGCTGTAGTGGATATGTGGACCTGCGGGCCGCTCCAAGCAACAGCCTGTTGGACCAAGTTATCACAAGTCAAGCCTAGCCTCAGGCTGGGCTCAGGGAGTAGAACAACTTCCCAAACCTGCTCCAGGTATGCTTTGGTAAAGTTTTCCAGTAATGTACACTATATGTATTTGTATACAGTGACAGTGTCGTGCTTAGTTTGGTTGTATACTGTTACTTTTAAGGTTATATAGGCTTTATTGTTACTGAAATATACCAAATACTAAAAAATTTCCAAAATTGTGTAAGGGTTTTTATATGCAATGCATGTATGATAGAGGATACTCTTGTTCAAGTTGATCAATTCTGGAATATACTGTATAGATGCAATGATATATTTGTTTCAACATACTTTATATATGATCTGTGAATGGTTGACACATTTACCGAGGCCTATTAAATTTTGCTGAGAATCAAAAGTTTGGGATATCTAAGAGAACGGAATATTTTAGGGTTTGGTGTAGCATACTAACAATGGTTTTGTAATAAGAAATAAAAGCTAATGGAGATAACAAAAGGTAATGGAGTTATATAATTATAATTCAGTTTCCTCGCATATAATACTATACTGTACATACAAAAATAATATAAAATTATGCACTGTATTTAAATATTTTACTGTACAAGTTTTACAATTGATACAAATATAATTATATGTGGTGTGTTCCTCTATAATAATGAAATGTTTCCTACTTTACAAATAATGTATTTTAATTACAGAAAAGCTTAACATGAATTGTAATATTTTTAATGAATTAAGATTTGAATGTAGAGAACTGCAAAATATTAATACAACTGTAAAAAAATTGCCAAAAGAAATAAAAAGTCATTAGTTTTCTCGGAGCTTACTAGTCTGATATGCTGATGTCAGACTTTGGCATCAGTCATGTGTATGGAGTTCTGTGGGCCTACCGGGGACCACAAGCCAGAACCTGGCCCCCTCAGAGAGGCATGGGGAGCAATGGCCTATAGAAACCCCCGTGTGGTTGGAAGCATTCTATGTCTGCCATCGATCTGGTCAGACCCCCAGAAAGGTAAGCATCCCAAAACAAACCCCTGTTCTGGTGAAAATTTTGCTACCAAAAGCCGAACAAGTGGATAGAATACCCCCTAAAAGAAACGAGCAAACTAGCATGACGTCATACATCGCCATGCCGCTGTCTGCGCAGCTCCGTCCTCCCTGGGAGGGGAAAGGGGAAGCCCCAGACCCCTGCGCTGGCTATCCACCCTTCAGTTCTAAGGCTGTTGCTAGAGGCAGAGGTCATGTGCTTGGCTCCAGAGTTTCCAGCACTGTGCTTTGAGTGTGGTGACTGTCTTCCAGGGGTGCGAGAACCAGGAGTTATTCTACAGTACTCGGGCTGCGTGCGTCTAGGGTTATCGTCCCTAGGTGCCATGTAAGTACTGCTCTTGGAGCTTGGGGCCACCTTCCACAAGTTCCTTGGGGCCTGCCTCTGCTGGGCTGTATTGCTGCTCGGTTTTTCGGCCACTCATTGGGTGCTTGGGGATTTTGTCTTCCTTGTTTACCTTAGGGTAAGAGACAATTTGCACTGGTGCTGGATGCAGGGTACTGAGCAGCTTGTTTTCACCATTCACAGTGGCTGACTCTGTTCCTTGGGGTGCATTGTCCTCTTGCAGGGTTTTGTTTTTCTTTGTCTTTTTGCCTTGTAGGCAGGGGGGGGGGGGGTGTTCTGCCTTGTATGCCCTTTGTGCCTGACCTATGCACGGTTCTTTAATGGTAGTGCCCCTTGCTAGGTCCCTGTGAGTGTACACGTCCCTGGGGTTCAGATTTTAGAAAGTTGCTTGGTATTTGTGGGTGCCGGTTTGCAGTACCCTGCCTGGGATTACCTGGGCGTGAGTCCTTAAATTCTCTGAACCCTCGGAAACCCCTGGGGGCACGTGGGTCCGATGGGTGTGTCCCCGGAGTCCCCCCTCACTTCGTGCGAGTTCGAAGGTTGTTCGGTCCCCTTGACTTAGGGTGACCCTCACGGTTTTGCCTCCGCCACTCTGCCTGTTGAGTCTCTGCCCGTCGGTGACACTTTCGACCCGGAGTCCTGCGAGTTCTCTTGCTTGCTGGTGACTCGGTTTACCCAATCTCATGATGATGTTCTACGGGTACAAGGGGTGCAGTCATTGCATGTGCGTTTTAGGTTGTTGCAATGCGCTAGGTTAGCTGCTCACCCGGATGCCCCGAGGCTGCCTCATTTTGCCTATAGGAACCCAGACTTGGGGGCGAGGGTCGCTTCGACCTTGGTTCAGTCCACGCCCCCTCGTCCTTCCCCTGTTGTGGTTCGTTCTGGTCCCTCCTACTTCCAGCTCTGAAGGGTCTGAGGGTTTCGGAGTCGGGGCAGGGTTTAGGTGGTCTTGAATCTGGCAGTCTTGGGGGGATGCCTCTTCTGGTGTGGTGACGGAGGCATTCGAGTCCGATCTCCCTGCCTAACCCTCTGGGTATGACCAGTGGGCCCCCTTCTGTTTGGCTTACTCGGCTCGGCTGGCCTTTTCTTTAGGGGCCGTTGCTCTGGGGGATGACTTGGCCCCGGGTCCAAAGGAGTGGGATCCTGGACCTGGTGAAGGGCTGACTTGGGGGCCTTGGGCCTCGCTGGACCCCGCCTGGGTTTTTCTACCCTCGGAGCAGGGCTTATTGTTACAAGGAGTGGGGTTCTCTTTTTTTTTCCCCCTCTGCTTACGAGTTGGATTTGGTGTCTGCCCCTCCCCGGGTTCGGTTCCATGTTCCCTCGGGTGTGTCTGTTCTGTCTTTCTGGAGGTTTTCGGCTTCCTGCATCCAACCGTATGCAGTGCGGGCGGCCTTGGCGGCTTACCGCCTGCGTGACCCGGATTATTCTTCGTGATGGATCTGTCATCTTTCAGGTTTGGCACTTCGTTCTCTTTCTGGGTCCGTTACGAGGTTCCGGAGTCGTCCTGGCTGGCAGACTGTCCTGTTTTCGCTTTGGAGGCTTGGCATTCTTTCTATCATTCCCGCACGCTTGAGTGGCATGAGACTTCGACGTTGATTCAGGTTTTTCTGGGGGGGGGGGGCGACCTTGAGCACCTTAATGAGTGCTTGTTTGCTCCTGCCCTTTCCCGGGATGTTGGCATTCTGCAGCACCATGTGCAGGTTCCCTCCCATTTGGCTGCGCAGGTGGCTAAGGATTTGTGCATCCGGGGCCTCTTGGCTTTGGCCTTGCGCTTCTTTTCCCTCCTGGAGCTGTCTTCGAACTGGCTTGGGGAGGATGTGGGGGTGCTCAGGGCTGTTCCGAGGTCCGGTGCCTTGGGCTCGGCAGCTCGTGCATCGGCTGCCTTGTTGAAGCTGTTTGCGCCAATCTTGCAGGATGCGGTTTCCCTGTTTTATGCTTCCTGACTCGCGTGTCAGCAGGCGGTGCTTGCCTCCTCTCTGGAATTGGCCTGGGCTGTGGCTCTTAGGGTGTCTTAGCCTTTTTGTCCTCTGCTTTTTGCATCTTTGACCGTGGCACATTATATTTGGGCTCCTTTGGCCAATTGCCGTCCTATGTCAAACTTGCTGGTTCTCTGGGGGTCCGGGGGAGGGGGCTTTTCCGGAGGTGTTGTGCCAGGGCTCGGAGTTCTGCTCGTCGTGGTAGGCCACAGCTGCCAGTTTCGGGTTTGGATCCGCCTTAGGCCCCGCCTTTGTCTGGTCTGCGCGGTTTTCGCTCTGTGCGAGGCTCTGGGTCTCGTAAGGGGCGCGGCCCTTTCGCGTTCGTCCCATTGACGAGGCGATGGGGGGGAAGGCTTGCGCTGTTCACTCACTCTTGGTCCCACAATTTGTGGGCGTTTCGGGTTGTTTCCTTCGGCCTGCGGTGGCGTTGGTTTTTTGGGGTTCAGTGCCTTGGTGCCTGCATGAGCCCTCGCGCGATGTGTTCACGGACGCGTTGTCTCTCGGCTGGGGCTTTGTAACCAGTGCTCATCAGGCCGGCCAGGGACAGTAGGTTCCATCCTTCCATTGAGCCCAGCACGGTGCGGGAGTTTGCGGCAGTGTGGTTTGCTCTAAAGAGGGTTCGAGTTGCCTGCAGATCGATGATCCGGCTCCATTTGGACTGCTCCCCTGTGGCTCATTGCCTAAACCGGGGTGGTTCAATGTGGTCCTTGGCTCTTTGGTGCTGGTTGCTTCAGGTGACTCATCTGCTAAGTTCTCGGGGTTTAGCTCTCCTGGCTGTTCACGTGCGGGGAGTGTCCAGCATTTTGGCCGACGGCCTGTCACATTTCGTTCCCTTTTCCACGGACTGGACTGTCGACACCGACTCCTTCCATTGGCTTTGCCAGACGTTCGGGCACCCAGAGGTGGACCTCTTCACATTGGTATGGTCTCGGCGCCTTCCCCTGTATATGGTGCCCTACCACGATTGCGGGGTTGTCGGGGTCAATGCCTTTCGGCAGGACTGGTCGAGGTGGGGGTTCCTTTACCTCTTTCCCCGGTTCAGCTCTTGCTCAAAGTCCTGACTCACTTGGAGACTTACCAGGGAAGAGGAGTCCTCTTGGCCCCTTGGTAGCCAGCCCAGCTGTAGTTTCAGGCACTGCTTGCCCGATGTCCAAACCTGGAGATTTTCCCGCGGCTCTAGCTCTTCCAGCAGATCGGACCGGAACGTTACGGGCTGGTTCGATCTTCTCCTCGAATCTTCGAGTATGGTGTTTTTGACTCGAGTTTATCATCATCTCTATGGTGATCAGGTGGCTTCCTTCTTAGTGTTCCACCTGCGGGCTTCGTTTCGGCGGCAGTATGAAGTGGTTTCCTGGCAGTCTTTCCAGTTCTTTTTGCATCTTCGTTGTTGTACTTCTCTTTCTTTTAGGGTGGTGGTGTCCTCTCTATCTTGGTTGTTCCGGGACCATCATCGTATGCCTAACACTGTCGCCTCGTATCGTGCGATGCCTGCAGAGCCAATTCAGCTTGCTTTCGGTATTGATGTTACATCTGCGCCGTTTCGCAAGCTGTCTCGTTCATTGTTTCACCTCTGCCCTGCTCATGGTGCTCTGAGCCATCCTAATCTTTGAACTGAGTGCTCTCTCTTTCTTTCTTGTCAGTTTTTTGTGGTGCCTTCGGTTTAGGATTGTTTTTTGAAGGCTCTTTTTGTGTTGGCATTAGCCTCTGGGGGTCGGGTCAGTGAGCTTCATGCTCTCCTCCAGCGCAGGGGTTTCTGCGCCTTCGGTTGAGGCAATAGATTTATTTGTCTGCAGCCGTCTCCTTCATTTTCTGGCAAAGAATGAGACTGTTGCTTTTCGGAGGGGTCCTTGGGTTGTTGATTAGGCAGGGGGTGCATCATGTTTTGTGTCCGGTTGCTACCCTCCACCATTATTTGTGCGCCATGGCTTCTGTGTCCGGGGACTTGCTTTGGGTTGATCCGGTTTCCCTTCTTTCCTGTTCGCAGGAGCGGGTCTCCCAGGTCGTCGGCAGGATTATTAGGGCTAGCCAGCCTGCGGTCTATCCCTGTACCCATGAAGTTCGCAAGTTCCATGCTCTTGCCGCCGTTTTTGGCAACATGTCCTGGGCTGACATTTGGGCGCGGGATTTTGGCGGTCGAACAGGGTCCTGGCTCCTCGTTACCTCGTGAACATTCCTGGGCCTAGTCGGGGCTGTGTCGAGTTGGGCCAGCAGTTGCAGCCAGTTGTCTCGACTTTGAGTTAAGGAGTGAGCAGCGACTGCCTCCCAGGTGAGCCCCTGTAAATTTTCCTCTGTGGGTAGTTAGCTCCGGGAAGCCGTAGGAACTCCTCCCAGAAAACCAGTATTAAATGTAATGAAATGCCATTTTCTGGGAAACCCAGAGGCGCCCCGGCATCACTCCCTCCCTCCCTCCCTCCCTCCCTCCCTCCCTCCCTCGTCGGCGTTTTTTTCGCGTGTTTTGGCATCCAGCCACAGAACTGAAGGGTGGATAGCTGGTGCGGGGGTCTGGGGCTCTCCCTTCCCCCTCCCGGGGAGGAGGGAGCTGCGCAGACAGTAGCACGACGACGTATGACGTCATGCTCGTTTGCTCGTTTCTTTTAGGGGAGTTCTATCTACTTGTTCAAATTTTGGTAGCAAAATTTTCACCAGAATAGGGTTTGTTTTGGGATACTTACCTTTCTGGGTGCTTGACCCAGTCGATGGCAGACACAGAATGCTTCTAACCACACGGGGGTTTCTATAGGCCATTGCTCCCCATGCCTCTCTGAGGGGCCCAGGTTCTGGCTCGTGGTCCCCGGTAGGCCCACAGAACTCCATACACATGACTGATGCCAAAGTCTTACATTAGCATATCAGCCTAGTTAGCTCTGGGGAGCCTCCAGGTCTCGCTCAGAAAATGACGTTTCATTACATTCAACGCTGGTTTTTTGCCTTGTCATATAAGTAACATGTGGCTGATCCTTTGAAATAATTTGTGCAATAAGATTACAGGTAAGCTTGTGAGTTGTGAATTTTGCTACCTCTGCTCTTGGACTCCCAGTCTTCAAGGTTTGGACTGTGAAAAATTGCCTTGTATAAGGTGTCAGAGCTTGAAGGCATTAGACAGTTAGATCAACAAATTGTCTGCTTGGTGGCCTGTAAATTTATGCAACACCCATTAGTTCTGTTAACTGACTTTACTTATTGGTGCAAATAGCATGATGGTCTATTGCATTATATGAGTGTTATACAGTATTAAATCAGTCAAGCCTATTTGGCGTCAATCTGTGAAGGCTTTTATGAAAGTATGTCAGTTAGTGAGACAATGAGAAGCTAATTTAGCAGACTCTAAAGCTCTCCTGGTGGTGTGGGACATGTATGATGCCAGTTCTTGAAGAGTCCAAAAGGCACCTCCAGCACCCCTTGGCTGTGCACTCCGCATTTCAGAGGCTTATGCTAAATCAAGATCTTTTCTGGGAGGGCCTCCTCACTAGCTTCCAGAGCTAATGGCTGGTCTAGCCAAGCCTTTGAGAGTTACTCGAGGATTTTGAGATTTACCCTTACCTATCGGGAGCCAGAAGGCTCTGTCTAAAGCAAGGTGAGCTTGGGATCAGAGTTCAACCCAAAACCAAGAAAAACCCAATGAGAATATAGTCCCAACAAAACTAGTTACAGCTTGACAAAATTTAGGTTTCCTCGGGTAACAAGGTAAAGGATTTGTTTCTGTGATGTTAAACTACCTTGATGTGCCTAATTGCCACCAGGTTGCAGCCCAGGCTGCCTGTTCCCTTACTCATGTATCTAATCACATTATTGAAGGGCATGGAACCTCAAATGGATTGCATCCTCTGCTTCATGCTCAAGTTAAAGGATAATAGCTATCCTTGGAACATTAGTTCTGCTGGAGGTAGATGCTATTTTGTTTTATTTCTTCTTCACAATTGTTTTATGCCATCCTCATTGCATTGGTCTTAGCTTTGTATTTTCTTCTGACTGGACCAGGATACCTTTTCTGTGGGAAGCCTCTTCGGCTCCCTGGAGCTATCTGCCTAATATGCGAATCACTAGACTGGGGCATTAGTCTATGGAGTTCAGCCTACCAGGGACTACAAGCCAGAACCTGACCCCCTCAGAGAGGCACAGGGAACAATGGCTCTGGAAAATTCCCCCCCTGCAGTTGGAAGTTTTTCCTTATCTGCCATTGACCGTAGTTAGGCACCCAGGAAGGTAGGCATAACATGGCGATATACTAAAGAAATTGTTCACGACTTTTGTTAGGCCAAAGCTAGAATATGCAGCGGTTGTGTGGTGCCCATATCTTAAGAAATTTGCTTGTGACATAGTCTGCATAGACATGCAGACATGCTTGTGACTGTGTCTGCCCATATCTTAACATAACAAAACAGACCCCACATGGTAAGAAAATTACAACTAAAAACCGAAGAGAGAGGCAGAACTCCCTCCAATCCCAAGGAAACGTCATACTCCATCGCCACGTCACTCGCTCGATATGTTCACGGATGCATCATCTCTCAGCTGGGGCTTTGTGACCCGTGGTCACCAGGCTGGCCAGGGGTGGTGAGGTCCATCCTTCCATCGGGCTCCCAGCACAGTGCTGGAGTGTTTGGCTGTTGCTTCGGAGGATTCGGGTCGCTCAGGGTTTGACCATCCAACTCCATGCTGTTCTCCAGTAGTTCATTATCTGATCCCGGGGGTTCTCTTTGCTACTTATTTCTTTGAAGCTGGTTGTTTTGGGTGGCTCGTCTGGTAGCCTCTTGGGGTTTGGCTCTCCGTGCGTTTCATATCTGGAAAGTATCCAATGTCCTGATGGATGGCCTGTCTGGATTCATTTCCCCTCTCCACAGAATAGACGGTCAATGCCAACTCCTTCAGTTGGCTCTTCCAGGTGTATGGACTCCTGGAAGGGGACCTCTTCGCGTCGGCATGGTCTTGACGTCTCCTGATATATGTGGCGCCCTTCCCTGACTGCGAGGCTTTAGTGATGGACGCCTTTCGGCAGGAAGGTCAAGGTGGGGTTGCATGTCCCTCTACCCTCTGGTCCAGCTGTTGCTTAGACTTATTTTGGTTGTGGGAGATTCCCAGGTGATGTATTTGGATAGAGCCTATTGTGCCAGAGATAAGAGAAACAGGTTAAAAAGGGTTTGCTATCCGGGAGCAGGAATTGGTGATATAGTAAACAACATGAATGATATTATGACTGGAACTGGGAACAAACCCATTATTTGTATCAGTGCCGGTGGAAATGATAAAGGACGAGTTAGGAGTGAGGCAATGATACAGAGGTTTAAGATAGCCATAGAAATAGTTAGGAGCAAGGGAGGAATCCCGATCATATGTGGCATTCTTCCTAGAAAGGGAGTTGGAAATAAATGATTGTTGAGGGCACTTGGTGTCAATTGCCAACTCAACAAATATTGTAAATCAAATGCAGTATCATTATCATATGAAGAAAGATTGACAAAGCTTATATTACGTTTTCTAGAAAAACAAAGAATTAGGGACAACATGATAGAGGTGAACAAGTGGATGACTGGGCATAACAAAGGGAATATTAATAGGGTATTAAAAGTATCAACACAAGACAGAACATGAAACAATGGGTATAAATTGGATAAATTTAGATTTAGGAAAGACTTGGGTAAATACTGGTTCAGTTACAGGGTTGTTGATTTGTGGAACCAATTACTCTGTAACGTGGTGGAGGTGGGGTCCCTTGATTGTTACAAGCGTGGGTTAGACATGTATGTGAGTGGAATTGGGTGGTTATAAATAAGAGCTGCCTCATATGGGCCAATAGGCCTTCTACAGTTACCTTTATTCTTATGTTCCCCAGAATACAACCCACCAAATCGTTTAGCAACCAAGTACATAAGAACATAAGAACAAAGGCAACTGCAGAAGGCCTATTGGCCCATACGAGGCAGCTCCTATTTATAACCACCCAATCCCACTCATATACATGTCCAACCCATGCTTGAAACAATCGAGGGACCCCACCTCCACAATGTTACGCGGCAATTGGTTCCACAAATCAACAACCCTGTTACTGAACCAGTATTTACCCAAGTCTTTCCTAAATCTAAACTTATCCAATTTATACCCATTGTTTCGCGTTCTGTCCTGTGTTGATACTTTCAATACCCTATTAATACCCCTTTGTTATGTCCATTCATCCACTTGTAAACCTCTATCATGTCACCCCTAACTCTTCGCCTTTCCAGTGAATGCAAATTAAGCTTTGTTAATCTTTCTTCATATGAAAGATTTCTAATTTGGGGAATTAACTTAGTCATCCTACGCTGGACACGTTCAAGTGAATTTATATCCATTCTATAATATGGCGACCAAAACTGAACTGCATAATCTAAATGGGGCCTAACCAGAGCAAGATATAGCTTGAGAACCACACCAGGTGTCTTGTTACTTACGCTGCGATTAATAAATCCGAGTGTCCTATTTGCCTTATTACGAACATTTATGCATTGATCCTTTTGTTTTAAATTCTTACTAATTATAACTCCCAGATCCCTTTCGCAATCCGACTTCGCAATCTCAACACCATCTAGCTCGTATCTTGTAACTCTATCATCATTACCTAGCCTCAGAACTTTACATTTATCAGCATTAAACTGCATCTGCCAGTCCTTTGACCATTTCAAAACCCTATCCAGATCAACTTGAAGTGATAGTGAGTCCTCCTCCGAATTAATTTCCCTACCGATTTTCGTATCATCGGCAAATTTGCAAATGTTGCTACTCAAACCTGAATCTAAATCATTTATATATATTATAAACAACAGAGGTCCCAAGACAGAGCCTTGAGGCACTCCACTTACAACATTTTCCCACTCTGACTTGACTCCATTTATACTAACTCTCTGTTTCCTTTGGTATAGCCATGCCCTAATCCAGCTTAATATAGCACCCCCAATACCATGAGCCTCTATCTTTTTAATCAGTCTTTCATGTGGCACTGTATCGAAAGCTTTGCTAAAGTCAAGGTACACAACATCACAATCCTTACCACTATCAACTGCCTCAACTATGCTAGAATAAAAAGATAACAAATTTGTTAAACATGAACGGCCTTTATAAAACCATGTTGCGACTCAATTATTAATTTATGTTTTTCAAGATGAAGACGAATTTTATTTGCTATTATAGATTCGAGTAACTTTCCCACAATAGACGTTAGGCTAATTGGTCGATAGTTAGACGCAAGTGATCTATCTCCTTTCTTAAAAACTGGTATCACATTAGCAACTTTCCAAAACTCTGGCACTCTGCCTGACTCTATTGATTTATTAAATATGATTGACAGTGGGTCACAAAGCTCCTCTTTGCATTCTTTCAGCACTCTGGCAAACACTTCATCCGGCCCTGGGGATTTGTTTGGTTTGAGTTTTACTACTGTATTTGTTTAAGAACATCCTCCCTGGTAACTGCTAAACTCGTCAACCTGTCCTCGTCCCCACCCACATAGACTTGTTGGGCTGAAGGCATATTGTTAAGTTCCTCTTTAGTAAATACAGATACAAAATATTTATTAAAAATACTACTCATCTCTTCATCACTATCTGTTATTTGACCTGTCTCAGTTTTTAATGGACCTATCCTTTCCCTAAAGTACCCATTTTACTGTGTACTTGGCAGTAAATCCAAATGTACTCGATGCCCAGTAAATCCTCCCTGGCCAGGGTACGAACCCAGGACATATCAAGTGGCCAAATATCGACAATATGGACCAGGAAACACGAAATATGGACCATAAACAGGACACGAAACAATGGGTATAAATTGGATAAGATTTATGGAACCAGTTACTGCATAATGTGGTGGAGGTGGGGGTCCCTTGATTGTTTCAAACAGGGGTTGGACATGTATATGAATGGAAATATGAACCAGGAAAAATATGGTGATCAGGTGGCATCGTTGATGGTGTCCCACCTGAGAGCTTCGTTTCGGCGATTGTATGAAGTTTCCTGGCGTTCTTTCCTCTATTTTCTCTTTCTTCGTTGTCTTCTATTTCTTATTGAAATAGAAGGTTGTCTTCTATTTCTTATTGAATTATCTTGTCCTTTCTATCTTGGCTTTTTCAGGACCTCATTTGATGCCAATACTGTTGCTTCATATCGTGTGGCATTGGCAGAGCCTCTCCAGTTTGCGTTCGAGGTGAATGTTACTTCTACCTCGTTCCGTAAGCTTTCTCATGCATTGTTTCACCTCTGGCCTGCTCATGCACCTCCTGAGCCATACTGATCCCTGGACAGGGTGCTCTCCTATCTTTCTTCTCTGCAGTTCATTGTGGCCCCTTCGGTTCAAGATTGTTTTTCCAAGGCTCTGTTTCTGTTGGCATTGACCTCTGGGGCCACATAAGTGAGCTTCATGCTCTCCTCCGGTGCAGGGGTTTCTGCTCCTTCGGTCCTGTTAATTGGTTTGTCTGGTTACAGCTTTCTCTCTCTCTTCTGGCAAAGAAGGAGACGGCTGCTTTCCAGAGAGGTCCTTGTTTTATTGATGCTTGGTTGGTCAGGCCAGGGGTGCATCATGTCTTGTGTCCAGTTGTGGCTCTTCGCCGTTACCTGGGCGCTTCGGCTTCTGTGGCCAGGGATGCGCTTTGGGTTGATTTGGTTTCCCTCGTTCCCTGTTCCATGGCTCGGGTCACCCAGGTTGTCTACAGGGTTATTAAGTCTAGCCAGCCTGCAGTCTCTCCTTATGCCCATGACATTAGGAAGTTTGCTGCATTGGCTGCCGTGTTTGGCAACATGTTTTGGGCTGATATTCGGGTGTGGGCGATTTTGGAGGTCGAACAGGGTTCTGGCCACCCGATATTTGGTTAACGTTCCTGAGCCTGGGCGTTCTTGTGTTGCTTTGGGTCACAGGTTGCAGCCAGTTCTCTTGACTTTGTGTTGAGAAGTGTGTGGTGGCCACCTCCAGTGTAAGTCCCTCTTTTCCTTATCTTTGGTGATGTAGTGCCAGGGAGCCGAAGGGGTTTCCCACAGAAACCAGCGTTGAATGTTATGAATGCCATTTTCTGGGTGACCCTCGGAGGCTTCCTGGCAACCATCGCTCCCTCCGGTCAGTGGTTTTTGCCTGGTTGATACCTGGCCTCCGAACTGGAGTGGCTGGGTCACCGGCGCAGAGGGTCCAAGTCTCCCCCCTTCCCCTCCAGGGTGGGGTGTGTTGGGGGGCTGCATGTATGAGCGATGTGGCAATGGGGTGAAAAGTTTGCTTGTTTCGTTGGGATTGGAAGGAATTCTGGCTCTGTTCATTTTTGGTTGCAATTTTTTTTACTATGTGGGTTTGTTTTGTTATGCCTACCTTTCTGGGTACCTAAAAAAAGCCTTCGTGAGAACAAGGAGATAGTTGTCAGGAGAGCCGACAAGTCGCCAATATACGTCATCCTTAAGAAAGACGAATGTCTGGCGAAAATGAACCACATACTCTCTGACCAAACTAAATTCCAAAGGGTAACGAAGGACCCTACAGCCGAATTGAAACAAAGGTCAACAAGTTGATTGAAACTGTGAATGCCAAGAAATCCGGACTCCACCTGCCAAAGATTATTGGAGAATATAAACCTGGATATGCGTATGGAAACATCAAGACGCATAAGCCTGGAAACCCACTCCGGCCAATTATCAGCCAGATACCCACACCCACGTAAGACTGGCGAAACGACTCAACGGGCTTACTGACTCCTTATGTCCCGCGCAACCTCAGCCTGAAATCCCCGAAGTATTTTGTTGACTTACTGCGGGGCTTATGACTCCTTATGTCCCGTGCAACTTCAACCTGAAATCCCCGAAGGAATTTGTTGACTTACTGCGGGGAACACGGGCTACAGGGATAAGAGCATCGTTGGACGTAGAATCTCTGTTCACCAACGTACCTGTGGATGAAACAATCGGGATGAAATTGGACCGAGTGTATCGAGACCCGGCCTGTACTCCCCTTGACATGCCAGAAAATATCCTGAGGAAACTACTCCAAGCTTGTACTAAGGAGGCACCCTTTTGAGCCCGGATGGCACATGTATAAGCAAGTAGATTGGGGTCGCTATGGGTTCTCCCCTAGGCGTCCTGTTTGCAAACTTCTACATGGGTACTATTGAGGAAAAAGTCTTAAGTCGACTTGAACTTGAAACCGGCCATATCTGCAGGTATGTTGACGACATTTTTACACAGGGTACCTGATGTCAGACATCTGCAGGAGCTGAAAGAAGCGTTTGAGCAGAATTCTGTGTTGCGTTTCACTTACGAGATGGAGAAGGATGGGAAGCTGCCCTTTCTAGATGTAACAGTCATGGAAGGAGGAGGTTTCCACACTGCAGTCTAACTAAGGAAACAAACATAGGAATGTGCCTAAATGCCAACAGTGACTGCCCAGATAGGTACAAGGAGATGTTTGTTAACGCTTATGTCGACCGTGCTCTCAGCCACAGTTCAGAATGGAAGCAAGTCGACGAAGAACTCTGTAGAGTAAGGCAGGTCCTAGTCAACAACAAGGCTTCTCCAATGGTTCATTGAAGACATCATAAGAAGGAAAGTGAAACGCCATGCAACCTCTGAAGATACAACTAACACAACACCTAACCACCCTATTAGACTATTTTACAGGAACTTCTTCTCCACAGCTCATAAAACGGAGGAAAGGGTCCTGAAAGATATTGTTAATAGAAACGTTATCCTACAGACAAAAATCAGAAGATACAATTGACGATTTACTATAAAACCAAGAAAACTGCCAACCTACTCATGAGAAACTCTCCAGACACAAAGCAGAACGCTTTGAAAGCGACCAATGTCGTCTATGCCTTCAAATTGCCCCTTGGGGACTGAAGCCCCAAAAGAACTCAATATAAGGCAAGACAACAACATCTCTTTCCAGGCGATTAACGATGCATAAGCAACAGGCGCTCTATCAAGGAACATATAATCTCTTCCCACAACCAAACCATCACCAGAGAAATCTTAACAAACAACACAGAAATCATTGATAGATACAGCGACAACAGGCGGCACTTGACACATAGACTGCGAGGCACTACACATCAAGAAGTCAACACCAGCAATCAACAGCCAATTAACGCACAACTATATTCTACCCACTTCAAGACTCCGCTCCAATATAGAAACATCAAGAAATATGGGCCAATAGGCCTTCTGCAGTTTACAGATCTATTCTTCCCTTAGCTTATACCCATTGTTTTGTGTTCTGTGTTTGTTCTCACCTCACCCCAAACATTGTAACATGTCACCTCACCCAAATGCAGGTATAAAAAAGAAAAGCTGTTTAAACTCTGTTCAGTGTGTGTAACTAAGTCTTTGAAAATGTAATAAGTTTTACGAAACGCGCTCAAGTGTCGCGTCAGACTAAGAAATAAAGAATGAATTTTGGAGAATTGAGTTATCAATTACCTCACAGTAGAAAACAAACATAGGAAAGTTGAGAAAAGATCGGTGTAGAATATTAATCTTACTTTTTCGGTCATAGTAATATATATATAAACATAAGATAAGGAATATAAGAGTGATATATATATATATATATATATAATATATACTAATATATATATATCTATATTATTATATATATATATATATATATATATATATATTAATAACTCTATTCTATAATATCTACCTATATACTACTATCCTTTATGAAAATAAAAAACTATAAGATAGCAACGAACAATGAGACAAGCCGCCGATCTGGTGGAGAGAGGACTGTGTCCGGCAGACTAAGAAGGCACCAGAGAGAGCACAAAATTGCACCAAAAGGCTCACCTCGACAACAAAAGCCAAGGCCCTGGGACGGACCACAACGTGCCAAAACCCAAAAAGATCAGCCTGCGAGCCAGGAAGACCCCAGACCCCTACGGAATGGTTCCCGAACGCCCTAGGGAAGATAACCCTGACACCGGAGGCGTACTCACAGGGCACTAGGGAAGGAAGTCCCTAACGATGCAGCCCCAGTACTGATGATATCTCCTGGCCAACCACACACCACAAAACACAGCAGTGACGCCATGGAGGCAACACCACTAGGAATACCGAGCCAGAGAGAGCGTCTGCACCGGATTGACATTAGCTTACGAACTGGAGTGCTATGCAGCCGGAACAGTGAGTGGTCTGGGGCCCCCCCCACCCCCTCCGGGGAGGGGTGGGCTGAACACGAAGCAGCGGGACTGTACTGTGTTACATTTGCTTGTTTGCTTGTTTCTTTGGGATTGTAGGGAGATTTCTACCTCTGTTCAGTTTATATTGTCAGTTTCTTACCCATTTGGGGTTTGTTTTGTTATGCCTGACATTTCTGGGTGCTTACCCTGGTCATATGTTAGTAGGAAACCCAACCCAGGGGGTTTTTCCAGGGACAGCCTGCTCCCGAAACCTCTCTGCAGAGCCGGTTCTGGCTCATGGTCCCTGTAGATGTGAACTCCTTAGCTAATGTCCGGTTAATTTACCATTAGCTCGATAAGGTCCAGGGAGTCATAAGTTCCCTCAGAAAGGGTGGGTCAGCTTGTAGAGATGGAACCCAAACCCTTTAAGGAGCTGGTATGGTGAGGCAGAGAAACACAAGCCGACTATAAAAAAAAGTTGAATATAATGAAACACCACTTTCTGGGTGAGCCTCAGAGGCTCCCTGGTAGACTATCTGCCTAATATGCGAATCATAGCCTGGGGATTAATCTCTGGAATTCAGCCTTCCAGGGCCATGAGCTAGAATCTGAATCATCAGAGAGGTACAGGGAGCAAGGCCCTGGAAACCCCCTCCCCAGTGGTTGGGGGTTTCTTATCTGCCATCGACTGGGTTAGTTGAAGGTTGAACTGAACCATGAGCACCACACCAGAAATAAATACAGTTTTGATATTCCAAGAGTACGACTTAATCAAACTAGAAATGCTCTACAAATCAAGGGACTCGGAATGTGGAATGACCTTCCCAACCATGTTAAAGACTGTACCTCTCTCAATCCAGTTTAAGATAAAACAAAGCACTACCTAATAATTCCCTGTAACCTACCCTACCTCTCTATTGTCAACCCATGTCTTTTTTTTTATATACAAGCTGTTTGTCGACCTAATGTATTTGTGCTGCTTTTTCAGCATGTTCCCCCCTTTTTATCCCTATTTTATTTGTTCTCTACACATTTTATTCTTTATACTCAATTAGTATTAAGCTTTAGTCATTTAAGTTTTTCATGCCCAAACGCTTTGCGTAATAGTGGCTTAGGATTGTTGTACTACCCTATCTATAAATCAATCATTCTTTGTAAAATCCCTTGTATGTATGTACCTTACCTTACCTAAATAAACATTTTGATTTTATTTTATTTATT
>WNGS01072847.1:13555877-13576427 GCA_020271785.1 Procambarus virginalis
CCTCCTCCCCCCACTCCAGCACCTGGTCGACACGCCGAACCCTTCAACTGCCTAACTAGCGACTTGCGGCCATCCAGCTTTCTCATTGGCCACCAACCAACACGCCACTCCGGTTCCTCGCCAATCATAAGTCATCGCCAGTTATTGTTGGAGTCCCTTGCGTTTCTGCCAGCCAGAATATCTTGTGCTCTCAGACTATGAACACCTAAGTGACTCACCTTGTGTGGTCAAATAGAGGTTTATAGTTAGTGCATATATTCCAGCATTCATATTTTATTTACCTTTGTATGTCAATTCTCCTCCCCATTAACGTAATCTATTTTCATGTTATTTATTTTTCCACTTGACATTTTTTACCATTAAGCCAAGATTTTGCATTTATTTCAATTTGTGTTTTTATTGTTATTAAAGTACATTGTTATTATTGTGTTTTATGTTTCTTACCTTACCACAGATTACCAAACACGCAGTCATTCTTTTTTTCTCTTTTTTCTCGTTTCTTTTTTTTAATATTTAATATGTGGCCCAGCACTGACACCTGCTAGTTGGAAGACTGCCGACCACCATTTCCAACTCGTTACCGTCACATATAAATGGGGGCCTGTCCACGGAGCTTCACTCAGGTATTGGTAATTGTGGTAAGCATACTTGGCTTTCATTTCCCTTGCTTCCATTATTTACATTAATCATTCTTTATTTTATATGGTGCTGTGTATATTGTACATTACGGGAATAGCATATGGTGAGAGTGAGACAACTTTGGATTACGTGGTGACTGTAGGCCGCAGTCATACTCTTAATTGGTCGTCTCCCCCTTCCGTGTTATATCCGTGTTTAACATCTTTGTCCCCAGATATTTCTCATTTTTTGACAGATTATCACATAGGTACCCTGGTACTGTGGTCTGTCTCCGGGTCAATAGTATCAAGTCCTGCAATCCGACTCTAGGAGGGAAAAGAGGGCTTTAGATCCTCTAGCACGAACTATTATTGGCGAATTGGGACCTCGCCGATAGTTCTCGTCACCAGTTGACATTCGCACCCCTACTCGTCGGTCAGACTGATGGTATTTACCTCAAGGTAGGGAATTGGCGTTCTTTCTTTTGAGCACAAAGTTCGCTAATTCTGTAAATACCATATTCAATTTCAGTGGGTACCTTTGCTTATGTTCTATAGTGACTTGGCAAGGTATGACTACATTTTTTGGACTACCTCATTTATTTTGAAGCCATTTAGTGTTTCACTTGTATTTTAAACTCAGTTTTCACTAATTAGTAGGATTTTCTTGCCTTTATCCTCCCATAGTGAGTACCAGGTACAAGATTTCCTGCGACCTTATTCATTTACCATCTTGAATTAACTTTAATTATTAATAATTCCCGACAGGATAGGTATCAGTTGCCACGTTTCCTGTTTCTGACATTCACCATATTCTCACTATATATTCGTGTCTCCTTTGTTTTGCTATATTTTCACCATGTTCCGCCTACAAGCATTCAAAACAGATCCAGAAGGTGAAATAGGGATCTTACGTCAAGCTAAGAGGGTCGATTTGTTAACTCTTGCACATGAGTATCACTTGGAAGTTCCTGATGGAGCCAACAAATTTGTGGACGGTCGACAACGACTCGTTTCGTTGGATCTGCCAGACGTACGGTCTCCCAGATGTGGACCTCTTCGCTTCAGTGTGGTCTCGGCATCTCCCAATTTATGTGACGCCCTTCCCCGACTGCGAGACGTTCGCGGTGGATGCCTTTCGGCAGGACTGGTCAAGGTGGGGTTACCTGTATCTCTTCTCCCCGGTCTAGTTGTTGCTTCAGGTTCTGGTTCGGTTGGAGACATTCCCAGGGAGAGTAGTCCTTGTGGCCCATTGGTGGCCGGCCCAGCCTTGGCTTCCGATGCTATTGGCTCGGTGCCCGAACCCGAGATGTTTCCCGCGGCTCCGCCTCTTTCAGGAGGTCGGCCCGGTCCAGTACAGGGCTGGTTCGAACTTCTCCTCTGCTTTTTGCGTCTGGTCTTTTTGATGCGGGTGTATCACCATTTCTATGGTGATCAGGTGGCCTCGTTGATGGTGTCCCACCTCAGAGCTTCGTCTCAGCGATAGTATGAAGTTTCCTGGCTTTCTTTTCGCCATTTTCTGTCTCTTCATAGGTTGTCTTTTCTTTTGGATTGGGTTGTCTTATCCTTTCTTTGTTGGCTTTTTTTGGACCGTCATTTAATGCCTAATACTGTCGCCTTGTATCGTGCGGCACTGGCGGAGCTGCTCAAACTAGCGTTCGGGGTGGACGTCACATCCGCCCCGTTTCGTAAGCTTTCCCGTGCTATGTTTCACCTCCGGCCTGCTCATGCGCCTCCTGAGCCGTCCTGGTCCTTGGATATGGTGCTCTCATATCTTAACTCTCCTCGGTTTGTGGTGGCCCCTTCGGTTCCAGATTGTTTTTCCAAGGCTTTGTTTTTGTTTGCATTGGCCTCTGGGGGCCGGGTAGGGGAGCTTCATGCTCTCCTCTGGGGGCCGGGTAGGGGAGCTTCATGCTCTCCTCTGGCGCAGGGGTTTCTGCTGTTTTGGTCCTGTGGGTAGGTTTGTCCATTTGCAGCCTTCTCCATCTTTTTTGGCGAAGAACGAGACGGCTGGTTAGGGAGGGGTCTGTGGGTCATTGATGCTTGGTTGGTTTGGCCGGGGGTGCATCATGTGTTGTGTCAGGTTGCAGCATTTCGCCATTACCTGCGCGCTTCAGCTGGGGTGGCTGGGGATGCACTTTGGGTTGATCCGGTTTCCCTCGTTCCCTGTTCCAGGGCTCGGGTCTCCCAGGTTGTCCACAGGGCTATTAAGTCTAGCCAGCCTGCAGTCTATCCTCGTGCCCATGACGTTCGGAAGTTTGCAGCTTTGGCTGCCATGATTGGTAACATGTCTTGGGCTCATATTCGGGCGCGTGGATTTTGGAAGTCGAACAGGGTTCTGGCCGCCCATTATTTGGTAAACGTCCCTGCTCCTCGGCGTTCTTGTGTTGCTGTGGGTCGCAGGTTGCAGCCAGTTGTCTCGACTTCGCATTGAGGAGTTTGTGGCCACCGCCTCCCGGGTAAGTCCCTAATTCCTTCTCTTTGGGTATGTAGCTCCAGGGAGCCATAGGGGCTCCCCACAGAAAACCAGTGTTAAATGTAATGAAACACCATTTTCTGGGCGAGCCCCGGAGGCTCCCTGGCTACCCTCTTTCCCATCCGGTCGGCGGGTTTTTTCACGTTGGTTGAAGCCTAGTTTCCAAACTGAAGGCCGCCGGCGTGGTGAAGTTCGGGGCCCCCTCCCTCTCCCGGGGAAAGGAGGGCTGCGCGGACGACTGGCGCGTCAGTTAATTGATTGTTTGATTGTTTCCTTGGGATTGTAGGGAGTTTCTATCTCTGTTCAGTTTTTTGTTGTAGTTTTATACCATGTGGGGTTTGTTTTGTTATGCTTACCTTTCTGGGTGCCTGACCCCGGTTGATGGCAGATAAGGAAAACCCCCAACCATAATGGGGTTTTCCAGGGCCATTGCTCCCTGAAACCTCACTGAAGGGGCCAGGTTCTGGCGCTGATCCCTGGTAGGTCTGAACTCCATAGCTAATGTCCCGGTCTAACATAACATACATTAGCCTGATAAACTCCAGGGAGCCTCTGGGGCTCACCCAGAAAATGGCGTTTCATTACATTCAACGCTGGTTTTTTATTTTTAAACGTATAAAAATTGCCCTGCATTTTTTTCATATCTGTGATCAGGGAAGGGTATTTAACATTTTCAGAAACAAAAAGAAGTTTTTTCCCAAGAATTTATTTCCTGCTCACAGAGGGGGTGCTGGTTTGGAAGGCGAGCAGCAGAGTGGTAAAGGTGGCCAGGGCGTTGGTGGCGTTGCTCAAGCTGTTTGTGCCTATCCTCTGGGAGGCAGTGTCCTTATTTTATACCTCTCTTCTCGTGTGTCAGCATATTGTCCTCGCTCTCTCTGTGGATTCTGCTTGGGCCCCTAGTTCTTCGATTCTCATCTCTGTTTTGTCTGCTGTTATTTGTGTCTCGGTTTCTCCCGGCAGCTTCTGCTAGTTCCCGCCCTCTTTTGGATATGTTGGTTGTCTGGGGTGCACGTTCGTATGCTTCCCGGAAAGGTCGTACCAGGGCTCCGGCATCTGCTGGGAGGCGGCAGATGCCGGAGGTGGGCCCAGGATCGAGGTGGGCCTTTGGTACCAGTTTCTGAGCCGGAGTCTGCCTTTGATCCGAATTTGTCTGGTCGGTGCAATGTTCGCTTTGCATGCTCCTAGGTAAGTCCCTCTTTTCCTTTTTTGTGGTTAGGTGGCTCCGAGGAGCCAGAGGGGGCTCTCCACAGAAAACCAGCATTGATTGTAATGAAATGCTATTTTCTGGGTGAGTCCCGGTGGCTCCCCAGCAACCCTCCCTCCCTCCCTCCGGTTGGCAGTTTTTGTGTTTTGATATTCAGCCTCTGAACTGGGATTGGATAGCCGGCACGAGGAGTCTGGGGCTCTCCCTTTCCCCTTGGAGGGAGGGCGGGGGGAGCTGCACAGACAGTGTCTCGGCGGTGGTTGTGGCGTCATGCTTGTTTTCAGATTGTGGCATTCTGCTTGATAGTTTGGTTTTCGGTAGCAATTTTTAACCAGGTGGAGTTTGTTTTGAAACACCTACCTTTCTAGGTGCCTAACCCGGTAGATGGTAGACATAACCAACCACATTGGGGTTTCTATAGTTCTATAGGACATTGCTCCTTGTGCCTCTCTGAGAGGACCAGATTCTGGCTTGTGGTCCCCGGTAGGCTAGAACTCCAATCAAATCGACTGATGCCACAGTCTAATACATACATATTAGCCCATATAGCTCCAGAGAGCCTTCGGGATTCACCCAGAAAATGGTGTTTCATTACATTCACACTGTTTTTTTTTTATTTAAGTTCTTACATTCTTGTAGAGCTACTAGCATGCATTTGGTTTCAGGCAGGTCCTTAATCCTAATTTTCCCCGGAATATAACCCGTCAAATCGTTTAACAACCAAGCACCCATTCACTGCTAGATGAACAGAGGCTGCTGGGTGAACAGTTAAGGATTGGCACCCAATCAATCTTCCTCGGCCAGGATACAAACCCAGGTGAAAGCGCTCGCGAAGCACCTGGTGAGTGTTTCACAACTGCGCCACGGGGTCTGTGGCAAATATAATTTGCAGAATGTGTAGAATTTTCAGAAGGATTTCTAAAATCTGCAAATTTGCAAAATTTTCTGTGGTGTATCACAGAACATGTAGAATATTGGTTCTCACAGATATACAGTATTCGTGTCACATACTAACACGAGTTTAAATATTATGTTTTTTAAACAATAGAATATTAACCCTCAAACCGCGCATATCATATATAAATGATATCAGTGACAAAACCGAAACCGCGCACATCATTTATAAATGATTTTGTGTCTAGCGGTATAATTTAAACGCCCCGCCTGGGATAGGGGCAGCTATAGTACAGCCACGACTTATAGTTGCCAAATGCCACCTAGAAAAAAAATCCAGCCCAACATTCTTGGGTGTGAGAGCTTCAGTATTCAGCCAGCCACCAAGGCTGGCGCACGCAGCACGAGCTCACAGCACCGCTGTTCAGCTTGTGACCACAGCAACGCCTACAATTGCCATAATATAAATGATACTGCTATTATTTAGCAGTGATAGTACTACTGAAGACCCCTGACTTTGATAAAACTGACCAGGATTCTGATAACAGCGTGATTGTGGTGATATTTATCGCTGTGCTCGATGGAGGGAGGAGTACGGCTGTAGAGGGAGGGTTGTGGGCGTCGTCTTCTGACTGTGTGTAATTACCTAAGTGTAATTACCTAAGTGTAGTTACAGGATGAGAGCTACGCTCGTGGTGTCCCGTCTTCCCAGCACTCTTTGTCATATAACGCTTTGAAACTACTGACGGTCTTGGCCTCCACCACCTTCTCACTTAACTTGTTCCAACCGTCTACCACTCTGTTTACAAAACTGAATTTTCGTATATTTCTCCGGCAGCTTTGTTTCGTTAGTTTAAATCTATGACCTCTTGTTCTTGAAGTTCCGGTCTCAGGAATTCTTCCCTATCAATTTTATCGATTCCTGTTACTATTTTGAATGTAGTGATCATATCACCTCTTTTTCTTCTATCTTCTAGTTTTTGCATGTTTAATGCCTTTAATCTCTCCTCATAGCTCTTGTCCTTCAGTTCTGGGAGCCACTTAGTGGCATGTCGTTGCACCTTTTCCAGTTTGTTGATGTGCTTCTTAAGATATGGGCACCATACAACCGCTGCATATTCCAGCTTTGGTCTAATAAAAGTCGTGAACAATTTCTTTAGTATTTCTCCATCCATGTATTTAAAAGCAATTCTGAAGTTAGAAAGTGTAGCATAGGCTCCTCGCACAATGTTCTTAATGTGGTCCTCAGGTGACAGTTTTCTATCTAAAACCACCCCTAGATCCTTTTCTTTATCAGAATTCTTTAAAGATTTCTCACATAATTTATAGGTTGTGTGGGGTCTATGTTCTCCAATTCCACATTCCATAACATGGCATTTATTCACATTAAATTCCATTTGCCAAGTGTTGCTCCAAATACTTATTTTGTCCAGGTCTTCTTGAAGGGCATGACAATCATCTAGGTTTCTTATCTTCCCTATTATCTTAGCATCATCAGCAAACATGTTCATGTAATTCTGTATTCCCACTGGTAGATCGTTTATGTAGACAATGAACATTACCGGTGCAAGAACTGAACCCTGAGGTACTCCACTCGTGACATTCCTCCAATCCGATACCTTGCCTCTGATTGTGGCCCTCATTTTTCTGTCAGTTAGGAAATTTTTCATCCATGTTAGTAGCTTACCTGTCACTCCTCCAATATGTTCCAGTTTCCAGAACAACCTCTTATGGGGAACTCTGTCGAAAGCCTTTTTTAGGTCCAGATAGATGCAGTCAACCCAACCATCTCTTTCTTGTAAAATCTCTGTGGCTCGATCATAAAAACTGAGCAAGTTCGTTACACAGGATCTTCCAGATCGAAAACCATACTGTCTGTCTGATATTATATCGTTTTCCTCCAGGTGTTCTACCCATTTAGTTTTAATTATTTTTTCCAATATTTTGACTATTACACTTGTCAATGATACAGGTCTATAATTAAGGGGGTCTTCCCTGTTTCCACTTTTGTAGATTGGAACTATGTTAGCCTTTTTCCACACATCAGCTACAGCTCCTGTACACAGGGATGCCTGAAAAATCAGTTGAAGTGGAATGCTGAGCTCAGGTGCACATTCTCTCAGAACCCATGGTGAAACTCCATCCGGACCAACTGCTTTGTTCTTACCTAGCTCCTTTAGCATTTTTTCCACTTCGTCTCTAGACACCTCTATGTGCTCTATGTTGTTCTCTGGAATTCTTATTGTGTCTGGTTCCCTAAAGATTTCATTTTGTACAAACACACTTTGGAACTTTTCGTTTAGTGTTTCACACATTTCCTTTTCATCTTCCGTGAATCTATTTCCCATTTTCAACCTCTGAATATTATCCTTTACCTGCAATTTGTTGTTTATGAATTTATAGAATAGACCTGGTTCTGTTTTACATTTGTCTGCAATCCCTTTTTCAAAATTTCTTTCTGCCTCTCTCCTCACTGCCGTGTAGTTGTTTCTCGCATCTTTGTATCGCTGGTATGTTTGGGGGTTCGGCCTCTTCCTGTATTGGTTCCAATTTTGTGTCTTTTGGTCTCTAGCCCTCTCGCAATTTCTATTGAACCAATCCTGTTTTCTAGTTCTGCATCTCTGTTTTGGTATAAATTTTTTTGTGCCTTTATCATATATTTCACAAAACTTGACATACATCTCATTCACTTCCTTGCCTAGCATCAAGTCTGTCCAATTATACTCACTAAAAAAATTTCTAAGGTCACCATAATGTCCTCTCCTGAAGTCTGGTTTCTCAACTGCTTCAACCTCTTTATTTTCTTCCAGCTTATAACGCATTGCATACTTTATTCCCAAAAAGACATGGTCACTTTTACCCAAGGGAGGAAGGTACTGAATGTCAAATATCTCTTCCTCCTTCCTGGTAAATATCAAATCTAGCATGGAGGGAACGTCCCCTTCCCTCATCCTCGTAGCTTGTTTAACATGTTGATACAAGAATGTTTCCAGGATGAGGTCTACAAATCTACAGGTCCAAAAATCTTCTGTTTTAGCTTCATATGCTTCCCAGTCTATGGATTTCAAGTTGAAGTCACCGACTATCAACAGTCGTGATCTATCGTTATCCGCTCTCGCTATAATCTCTCTCATTATTGTTATAAGACCTTCTCGTTTACTATCTAGCTCCTCCTTTGACCATGTGCTGCTTGGCGGTGGACTATATGCATTTATTATCATTAGTTTATCATCCTCATGGCAGATCTCTAGTGCTATTATGTCAACTTCTTGTGGATTGGCAGTCATTATTTCCTTCACCTTTAGGTGTTCTTTTACCAGCACAGCAACGCCACCGCCTTTCCTAATTTTTCTGTCCCGTCTCCAAATTGAGTAGCCCCTTGGGAATATGACCTCATTTAAAATAACATCTTCAAGTTTTGTCTCCGTGAGTGCAACAATGTCTGGTGTCTGCAGCTGTATTACATCACTTAACTCCAGTATCTTCGATCTTACTCCATCTATGTTGGTGTATGCAATCTTCAGGAACTTGTTCCCCCTCTCCTTATTCTTCACTCCTCCTCTCTCTATTGATTTTGTTGGTTTGCCTTTATGTACCACTTTACTGGTTTGCCTACCCCTAACACTTTGTAGAAAAAAGAATTGATTTCTTCTTCATTCCTGTTCTCATTTAAACGTTTTGCCTCGGCGAGGTTCAGTTTCAGCTTCTCTCTGTCTTCTTTTGAAAGATCTCGTCTTAACGACCACCCTTTCCCATCCTCATCACTTTGCAATTTTCTAGCATTCCTTAGTACTTCTTCCATCTGTTTGGCACCGTTTAGGGTGATCCTCAAAGGTCGATATTTCCCTTTTACGTACCTGCCTATTCTCCTGTAGTCGCACACATTCTCTATGGTAGTGAGACCTTCTACGAGGCCAACAATTTTATCTACTACTTTAGCTTCTTCGACAGCTCTTTCTGACCTAGATGTTATCTCCTTTTCTTTGCAACCAAAAATGATCAGGGACTTACTCCGATCAACTGTGTTTTGCACCAACTTCGGGTTAGATGCCAATTCTTTTCTCACTTCTAGCCTAATGTTTGTTTTATCTTGGTTGCTGCAGTGTTTGACTTCCTTTACAGCTTCTTCAATTCTTTCCTTCTCCTTGGCCACTTGTGCATAGGTGAGTTGCATATCTTTCTTGCACTGTTCTATACCCTGTGTAACTTCCTCCATCTGTGCTGACAAAAGCTGTTTCTCCTGTTGAATTTCCTTGCCTAACCTATTGTAGTCATTTAGGCTTAAATTTACTTTAACTTCTTCCAAAGCTATTTTTAAGAGTTTATTTTCTTCTTTCATGTCTTTGCAATTTGTTTCCAATTGATTCTTATCCTTGCGCAAGTCTTTCACTATATCCTCAAGACATAAAACTTTGCTATTCAAATGGTCATTACTTTCTTTCAATTTACGAATTATTTCTACATGAGAGTTCACAATACTATCTAAATTTACCAACTTGTTATGTAGACTGCTAATATCAATGCTTTCTTCATTGAATCCCTCAAAATCAAGCTCTGTTTTGTTTTTCCACTTGCCAGTGGCCAATGTTCTTCTCTGCACTGTAAACACTAGGGGCAACTTTTTCTCATCCGATTTTTCACTTCCCTTAGCACATTCCTGTTATCTCACCTATTTTTCAAGAGCACTACACCTTTATGTTCTCTGGGACACCACTCACTATCATCAACCTGTACTACAATACTTAGGATTGTTGAAATATGCTGAAGCTCTTCTGCTGCAAGTGTTGACCCTGGGGGTGTCACCTTTTAGTCACACCAATGGTGTGGCCACCATTTATTGACTGCACTCACCATACCAGCTTAGTGGTTTGCTATGGTGAACACAAATGTAGATACTTATATATAACGTGTGTATAGTGTGAGATAACAGCGAGAGGAGTAGGTTGGGAGCCGCCATTTTGGTGAAGGAGGAGCGTCGTCTGCACGACTTGGCACGTTGTTTACTGATGGCTACTATGGTCTTTGGGCACCATACCAGCTTATTTGTACAATTATGGTGAATAAATCAGGTAGATACTTGTATATAATGTGTGTATATAGCGTAATAACACCACAACCAATATTGTTGGAGGAGAAATATTAGTGCGTCTGGCCTTGAGGGTGGCCGCCGATCAGCTGACTGTGTGAGTAGCTACGTTTTTGGGGTCCGTCTAATTACCACAAGCTACCACAGGCTACACAGGCTTCAGAAAGCTTCCTGGCAATACGTTAGTAATGAATATATATGATAGTTAGTTAGGCTGACGTAACCTAACCTAACCTAACCTATCCTATCCTAACCTAACCTAACCAAACAAAACCCTAACCTAACCTATCCTGTCCTGTCCTATCCTATCCTATCCTATCCTAACCTAACCTAACCTAACCAACAAAACCTAACCTAACCAAACAAAACCTAACCTAACCGAAGCTTGGATCGTCGACTTGATTTGGCGTCACCAGCTTTTTATTTTCGTCTAATTTCTTTATAAAAAGATACTTTTTCAGATTAAAATTGTTTTTTTGTGTTGTACATTCAGCACCAACATTATAATGAGTAAATATATCATATTTATTCATTATTAACGTATTACCAGGAAGCTTTCTGAAGCCTGTGTAGCCTGTGGTAATTAGACGGACCGCGTCTTTGTGGCTTTACTCACCATACAAGCTTAGATGTACAGTTATGGTGAACAAAACATGTAAATGCGTATATATAACGTCTGTGTAGCCTGTGGTAATTAGACGGACCGCGTCTTTGTGGCTTTACTCACCATACAAGCTTAGATGTACAGTTATGGTGAACAAAACATGTAAATGCGTATATATAACGTCTGTGTATAGTGAATAAATGCAAAAACAGTATTGTGGGAGGTAAATGAGGGTGAGTGAGGTGGTGTTGAAGGAAGGAGTGGCAGAGAGTGGCTCGCTGGTGTTTGGCGGCCACTCCTCGTTGCTTTTTGACTCACAAGACCAACTTAGTAGTTTGTTATGGTGAACAAAACATGCAGATACTTATATATAACCTGTGTATATAGTGTAACAACAGCAAAACTATTTGTTTATTGTTTTATGAACATAATAATAGAATCACTTATATGCACACCATAATTTTGAGTACAGCGATGGTTCACACATTTTATAATATAAATATACCACAATTCACTGTATGGAATAATATTACTGCAAAAAACTAAGAAAAAATCAATCAGAGACATTGAAATAATTAGGTAATAATATATTTGTGACAACTGCCGTCTGACAGCTCGGGCGGAGCAGACCTCGTCTGGAGAAAGCTCTGCCAACGCCCCTTTTTTGCCACACTTCCCTACCCTATTGCGGCTAAAATATGCCACCTACGATTTTTTTGTTATTTTTTCCGTGATCTGGGAACAAAAATAAACACTTCTATAAGATGAAAGAATTTTTTGGATTTTTTTTTTGTTGCGCCTGTGGGTGTGAATTCCATTTGGGCCCCTAGCGGTTTGAGGGTTAAGTGTTTGCTGCTATTACACTACTTACCTGATGGCCACTAACCCAGTGGCCTTGATAAGGACAGGATGCCAGCGGCTTGTCAAAGGTTCCCCCCATTTGCCTTGATCTTTTCAGGTATATTTTAAAACTCAACACAGTATTGGCAGTTACAGCTTTGATGGGTAGGCGGTTCCATGTGTTAATAACCCTGTGGGTGAAAAAGCATCTCCTGTTACTATATACACACACATCGTATATATCTATCAACAAATTTATGAACTATAACAAACAATTAAGCAGTTCTGGTGATAAAATCAAACCACAGCATATACTATGCACATCACTAAGACTAGCCAAGGAACTGCTATTATCATCACATTTCTGTTACTAAATCCTGAATATGAATCGTCTCACTCTGTGAACATCGTAACTAGCAATGAGTTCACCGATATCTGAACATTGAATTTAGTCTTTATCACAGTCAGGATCAATATGACACTATCATTGCAAAATAATTGCAGTTACCTATTTTATTTATTCTTTATTTATTTATTTATAGATATACAAAAAGTTCCTACATTCTTGTACAGCCATACACAGCATTTTGGGCAAGTGGTGGTGTGGCCCCTCGCTGCAAAGCAGTTCTGCGAGCTCTTGCAGCATGCACCAAGCTTTGGTCATTTTCTTAGTAGTGAGGCTCTCACAGCCAGGAGGGATGCAGAATATTTTTTTTTCTTTTTGCAAGATTACGTCTGTTTACTGGTGTCCTGGAGCACAGGATGTGAGTTCTGTGTACCCGAAGGAATTTTTAATCATTCCCTATACCTAAAACACCTTAAGACATGTATATGAAGGAGTCTTGTTGGGTATAAATAGGAACTTGGATTGATGAACCTCCTGCAGTTCTCATTATTTTCCAGTTCTTAGGTTAGGTAATGGGTTATTTTGTTGATTCTTCAGTTGCATGGGAAAATACTTAATTTTCTCACATGTGGTCCTCTGTTCAACAACTTACGGAAGCATTCCTTCTTAAGCTAGAGCTTTTTAAGCTTGCCCACCCCAACATTTAGTCTTAACCCTAAATTCAATTACACTATGTAACTAATAAGAGCAGCTTTTTGGCATAAAATATAAAATAGATTTTAGGATGGTTTACAAAAACTTGCATAATGGCAAATTTTGTTAATTTCAAGATACATGGAGATAAGTCTCCATTAGTAATCTCAAGAACTGCCAAAAGCATTACATATCCTTAGGTGACATATACAGTATTGGAAATATGCTAGTTAGTAAAAGATATATTAAAACAACTTTATTTAAAATTAGTCTATACTGTATATTATTATTTTATATTCATTCTTTAAAATATTTATGCAAGTGCATATCTGTATGACACAGAAACATAGATACTCGAAATAGCTTACCAGCCATCGAGTCTGTCTCGCTCAATTCAAGCTTTTTAAACTTCATCTGACTTTTTAATGATGCATGGCTTTTTATTTACATTGATTTCACATTTTGTATTTTTCCCTTACAATGATAATTTTTTGTTATCTATCTAACATTCCATGCACCTCCTTTTCCCATGTGCACCTGCGACCATCACTGCTGCGGTGTCGTTTCTGCCTCTTCTCCTTCTGCCGAAACTCTTATCTGCTGCAGGAGAAGTACATCACAGCATTGTACTTCACTTTCAGCACCATTACAAGCGTGGGCTTTGGTAACGTGTCCCCCAACACAGATTGTGAGAAGATCTTCACGATCATTGTCATGCTCCTGGGCTGTGAGTCATCTAGAAGTGTCCTTCTCAGTTCTCTTCCTCACACATTTAGCCCCTTTCAGTGGCCCAGCTTTACCCTCTCTTGATTGTTTAGTGAATCCCTCTCAAAGCCTAACGCTACAGCCTTTAAAACCAAATTTCAACAAACTTTAATCAGCTGTAGGCCATTATGAGTGTATTTAACTGGAAAGTGACTGGTTTGCATTATAGACCTTCATCTGTTGATGCCATATTGATTAAATATTTGAAGTATATTTATTAAATGAATGCTGTCGATTATTTTTCATAAGTTTATCCTTATCAAATAACCACATAGTACTTGTAAAGATCATGGTGATTTCATCTTTTCCAGAGTATTTTTTCGGTCATTCTGTCCTTTGTTGCTGTGGCATAATCTGTTAATAAATGAAAAATATGTATTATGTTCAAGCATAATGATGTGCAACTGCAATGTTAATCAATAATGGCTTGATTATTGATCAGTAGTGATTATTGATCAATAGGGTTATAAAAGATAATTATAATATGAAAGCATAAGTTTTCCTGGTATCTTGATATTGTACACGATTTGGTTATTACAGTCTACATCTTCAAAATATTCCTTTCACAGTACTTAACCACTGTGCTGGGCCAACCGAGAAACCTCGGTTGGTGGGAAACTGCGCCAACCGAGAAAACACCTTTTTAATATTTCATACCCATTCAAAACGCGCTCGTTGTAGGTTGCATACGAAATGGACTCTTGGAACCTCCAGTGAGAGGCAGTCATCTTGGAAAAAATTCTCAGAATGTCCTAGGGCTGCTGGCTTGCTCAGTTCCGAGTGAGCAACCATGGGTGGCGCACGTGCCTCTGGCTCCCAAACACCTGTCCAGTGCAGTGTTGAAAGATTGCTCTCTGTCGGTGAAATTCAGACCTTATTGTTTGATGAAAATAAGGATATTGGTGAAGCGAGGCACAATAAAGACCTAACACAAGGGTCAGATGCTAGTGATATAGCACCAATGATAATGATAGAGCAAGCTTATCCATTAGTAGGTGAGCCCCACCCATACTCGCCCATGTTATCTTCAATTTTTCTAAGTGATACATAGAAGAATCGTTTTCTGGGTTCAGTGATGTAGCTGATACAAGTAGCATAGATGAAAAGTGTTAGCAGCTTCCATGGTGGTGTTTTCCATAGAGCTTTTCAAAAAAATACCGAATCTCTCCTAAGAATGGCTGAATCTATTCCAGAATGGCAGAGTCACTAACAGAATACCTTACAAAGCAATATTTTTAAGACTGCCTTACAAATTGATCTTTTCCTATAATCTTTTCAAGACTACCTTACTCTTCACAAGCTAGGCAACATACCATCTACCGGTACTGAAGCCAAGGGTGTATGTGAGTGCGTTATTTGCAAGCACACAGAACGAAGAAACAGATGTGAAAGTCAGTTTGTACCTGATGAAATGAGTGAAGTAGCACTGTGTACCATGGACTGCTTCCTTGATTATCACACACTTCCAAAGTACTGAGTGTGCAATACAGTGTGTGACTGTATAGTGTATGAAACTGTACATATTGTAATTTTAGTGAATTTTGAACCAGCAATATTGTGACACTAAACATTTATTTTGGACACATAACTGACACATGTATCACAGTTTTATGGAATATAATGAATGTTATACTGTACAAATATTGTAAAAGACACAAATGTCCACCATATATGTTCAAAAAAGCAAATAAAAACGCATTGGAAATACATAGAACAAATAATTGAAAATATATTTGTGGCAACTCGCGGTGCTTGACTGGCTCCTGTCATCGTCTCTGGGAGCTTGACAGCCAATGATGACGTTACGCGCCCTCTTCTCTACTTCCCCACAGCCAAAGTAAGTGGAATTATTTAATTTTTTTTTACATGTACGTGTTCAAGGAAGAGAATTTATCATTTTACAAAGATTAAAACAAATTTGCGAACACTTGATTTTCGGCTCATAGAGGGAATGTCCCAATAAACAAAGCGCATCACAGTAGGTTAAGGAATCCTTTACGAATAAAATAAACTTTGATATCGGAAATACCCATAACTTTCATCCAACAATTACAAGGCTTGTGTGTTTCAAGAAGAGTTATCACACTTTTGCATGATACTTGAACATGTGCAACACTTGCTTGTGGTGTTTCAGGACATAGATTTTGTAGCATTTATGTAAGACTAGTTTTGCTTGTTGTAAGAAAATTGTTCTACGTATAGTTAATGCATTATATCCTTTACAGGCTATGAATGTTTTGCTATTTAGTTATTGTAATAAGCTATGATTAACATTCTAAATAGAAATGAGCTTTTATATAGTGCATGTAATTTTTACATTTATTTCTGAAATATGATATAAACCTAAGCAATATATTTAAGTTTATGTGGGTTGGGTTATATAAGTTGGTATTACAATTAAGACTTTTCATGTCATGCTTATTATGTTTTGTATTTTTATACGGATGATCACATACTTTCTAAATGCCTCTTATTCGGATATGCCTGTTATTTGTTTTGGGTTTGTCTGAATTTTAAATGTGTGATAAACTGGTATGGCGAGGTGAGCAGTCCGAATAAAATTGCGAGATCAAGTGGAATGCGGTACAAGTGCTTCAGCATCTGAGGTACTTCATTAGGCTAGACAGAATGTCAGGCTAGACAGAATGCCAGGCTAAGACAGAATATCAGGCTAGACAGAATGTCAGGCTAGACAGAATGTCTGCTAGACAAACTGTCAGGTTAGCTCTTCTCCTGAGTTCTCGGGGGTTTGTAACTTTGTGTCATTCACGCACAGGAAGAGTCTAACGTCATGGCCGATGGTCTGTTTTGCTTCCGTCCTCTTTCCACTGAATAGACCGTAGATGCTGATTCTTTCCTCTGGTTTTGCTGGATATTTGGGTGAGCAGATGTTGACCTTTTCATGTCGGCATTGTCTCGGTATCTGACTCCTCACATGGCGCCATTTTCTGATTGCGAGACCCGCGCAGTAAACACCTTTTGGCTGGACTGGTCAAGATAAGGGTTCATTTACCTCTTTACCCTGGTCCAGTTGCTGCTCCGGATGTTGGACAACTGGAGTTTTACAGAGGGAGAGTGATTCTTCTGGCTCCTTGGTGGCTGGCCCAGACTTGGTTTCAGGCGATGATTACTCGCCGATTAATCATAATCGATGAATGATTACTCGATTACCCAGTCCTGGGTATTATTCCACGGGTCCTCTTCTATCAGACGGGTAGGCAGGTGATATTCCTCGCTGGTTCAGCCACCTTTTCCGAGCTATGCCTCTCGAGTTTTTTGTGCACTCTATGCACTTTATGCACTACCACTCTGTTTGCAAAAGTGAATTTTCTTATATTTCTACGGCATCTTTGTTTAGTTAATTTAAATCTATGACCTCTTGTTCTTGAAGTTCCAGGTCTCAGAAAATCTTCTTTATCATTTTTATCAGTTCGTGTTACTATTTTGTATGTTGTGATCATATCTACTCTTTTTCTTCTATCTTCTAGTTTTGGCATATTTAATGCCTCTTAGCATCTCCTCATAGCTCTTGCCCTTCAGTTCTGGGAGCCACTTAGTAACATGTCTTTGCACCTTTTCCAGTTGTTGATGTGCTTCTTAAGATATGGGTACCACACAACTGCTGCATATTCTATTTTTGGCCTAACAAATGTTGTGAAAAATTCTTTAGTATTTCGCCATACATGTATTTAAAAGCAATTCTGAAGTTAGAAAGTGTGGCTTAGGTTCCTTGCACAATGTTCTTTATGTGGTCCTCAGGTGATAGATTTCTGTCTAGAACCACCCCTAGACCTCTTTCTTTATCAGAATTTTTTAAGGATTTTCCACATAATTTATACTTTGTGTAGGGTCTACGTTCTCCTATTCCACATTCCATAACATGGCATTTATTTACATTAAATTCCATTTGCCAAGTGGTGCTCCATATACTTATTTTGTCCAGGTCTTCTTGAAGGGCATTATAATCATCTAAGTTACTTATCCTTCTTATTATCAAACAAATATATATGAATGTTGATATCCTATCAACCGCCCGACTCTCGGCCCCAACTATACCCCTACCCGACCCCGAAACCCGCAGACAGTCCGGAGCCGGGAACAGGGAGGGAATGAGGCGAACAGCACCTAACCAAACGAGGCGGCCTCGGGGCATCCGAGTGGGAAACCAACCTAGCATGTTGCAGCAACCTAACCTAGCTTGCAACACGGATGCTGCCTGTACCCTGAACAGTAATAACATCAGGAGAGTACTGGAGAACAAGCAGAGAATCTCTATCGCAAGACTCCAGGTCAAGGTGTCAGTGACCCAACAGGCAGCATGACGAAGGTAAATGTGGCGACTGTCACTCGGAGACAAGGGCACAGCAACCAACGATCCCGTACAAGACGGGTTGGAACCCGGATGACGCATTCAATGGTCCCCCGAGCACAGACAGGGATTTCCAGGGCCCATAGGCTGACTGCTATGGGAAGCCCGGGCAAGGTGTTGCTAACCGGTTAAGAAACCCAAACATAACAAGAGGGTAGAGGGCAGCACTGAAAACCCCTGTGACGTGTACAATCACTGGGGGCCTAGCAGAGGGCCGCCAAACACTACCAGTGGAACTATAGCCACACTAGGCAGACCCCCACCATGCATGAAAATATAAACAAAAGAAAAACCCCGCAAAAGTACACCGTCTCCAGAGGCAACAGGAACTGGCTGCCGCTTAGGTGGCAGGCTGTGCAACACCTTGATGCCCTAACCAGCACAATACCAATCCCTACCCAGGGCCAAACAAGGGCCCCCAGCCCCAGCTGGCCCCAAGGGCGAGGCAAAAGCCGAGCAGCAAGAACCTCTACGGGAATGGTTCCCGAATGCCCCAGGGAAGATAACCCTGTTACGCAAGGGCAGTACAGCACACGGCAGTGAACGCCACACAAGGCAAACACCGCCTAGGAAACTGAGGCCAGAGAAGCGTCTATCCTGGTTGACATTAGCTTACGAACTGAAGCTTGGCAGCTGGCGTGGTAGGTCCGGGGCTCCCCCCTCCCCCTCTCGGGGCGGGGAGGGCTGCGCGGACAATTGGCGTGGCAGTAAAGTGTGATGTTTGCTTGTTTTCTTGTGATTGTAGGGAGTTTCTACCTCTGTTCCTTTTTTTTTTTTTTTTACCATGTGGGGTTTGTTTTGTTATGCCTACCTTTCTAGGTGCCTAACCCCGGTCGATGGCAGATAAGGAAAACCCCAACCACAAAGGGGTTTTCCAGGGCCATTGCTCTCTGAAACCTCTTTGAAGGGGCCAGGTTCTGGCGCTGGTCCCTGGTAGGTCTGAACTCCTTAGCCAATGTCCCGGTCTAATATAACATACCTTAGCCCGATAAGCTCCAGGGAGCCTCCGGGGCTCACCCAAAAAATAGCGTTTCATTACATTCAACGCTGGTTTTTTATTTATTTATTTATTTTATTTATATATATATACAAGAAGGTACATTGGGATTGTGAGGATGCACAGCATAGTAATTACTTTCTTGTAAAGCCACTAGTACGCGCAGCATTTCGGGCAGGTCCTTAATCTAAGAAAACTTTAAGTTGGTAAATACTTGCAAAATTTATAAAAGATAACAGTTACATAGCAAGAAAAAGAATAGAAGATGAGAGAAAATTGTAGGTATATTAAAGCACATAGGTAGCTCAGATTGATTGCAATGACAGCTTGAATGGTAGTTTAACAACAATTAGTAGGCACAATACATCCTATGCCTAGCACATAAAAGAAGACAGCAATGAACACAATGATAAAGTTGTTTGGATTAAGCACATAAAGATTGGGTAACACTAGATACAGAGCAAATTTAAAGGTCAGTGTAGGAAGCTACAAAGATAAAATTAGGTACTTTTTGGTTTTGTTTTTAAATGAGGCAAAAGTTTGACAGCTTTTCAATTCACTAGGGAGTGAGTTCCATAGACTAGGTCCCTTAATTTGCATAGTGTTTACACAGATTAAGTTTGACCCTGGGGATATCAAAGAGATATTTATTTCTGGTGTGGTGATAATGGGTCCTATTACATCTGTCCAGGGAGAGTTTCAGAGCATGGTTTGCATTTAAGAACAGGGTTTTGTAAATGTAGTTGACACAAGAGAATGTGTGGAGGGAGTTAATATTTAGCAAGTTTAGGGATTTAAACAAGGAAGCAGAGTGTTGTCTGAAAGCAGAGTTTGTTATTAATCTGATAGCAGATTTTTGCTGAGTGATGATGGGCTTAAGGTGGTTTGCAGTGGTAGACCCCCATGCGCAGATACCATAATTAAGATAGGGATAGATTAGTGCATAATATAGTGAGAGGAGAGCAGAATTAGGAACATAATATCTTATTTTGGAGAGTATACCAACTGTTTTAGAGACTTTCTTAGTTATGTGTGAATGTGGGTGCTGAAACTGTGTCTCTTTGTCTAGTGATAGGCCAAGAAACTTTCCATCATTTTTATTACTGATGTTAATGTTGTCTATCTGTAGCTGAATTGCATTTGATGATTTGCTTCCAAATAAGATGTAGTAGGTCTTTTCTATGTTTAGTGTTAGTTTGTTAGTTGACATCCATATGTGAACTTTGTTTTAATTCATTATTCACAACATTATTTAGTGTAAGTGGGTTGGGGTCTGAATAGATGAGGGTAGTATCATCAGCAAACAAAATAGGTTTAAGAATATTAGAGACATTAGGCAGATCATTGATGTAAATAAGAAATAGAAGAGGTACTAAGATGCTGCCCTGTGGCACTCCAACAGTTATTGGTAGTGTGGAAGAGGTTGTATCATTGATGGTTACACATTGGTGTCTGTCACTAAGATAGGATCGGATGTAGTCCAGGGCAAGGTCTCGGATTCCATAATGCTGGAGTTTAAGTAAGAGGTAGTTGTGATTAACAGTATCAAAGGCTTTCTTAGGTCAATGAAGAGTCCAATCGGACATTTTTGTCAAGGGCTGAGTAGATTACGTCAGGAGACTAATGATTGCATCATTGGTGCTCTTTTGGAACCGGAAG
>WNGS01072847.1:13591691-13609211 GCA_020271785.1 Procambarus virginalis
TCATGTTAAGGGTGAGTTTGTTGGCAGTTAGCCAAAGATGGACTTTATTTAGCTCAGTATTCACTGTGGCATTTAGAGCAAGGGGGTCAGGACTGGAGTAAATGAGGTTGTGTCGTCAGCAAATGAATTGGTTTGAGTTGTTGTGGAGGCATTTGGAAGGTCATTAATGTAGATAGAAAGAGGATAGCCAATATGCTGCCCTGAGGAACACCGCTGTTGATGGGTAGGGTGGGAGAAATTTGATTATTCACAGAAACATACTGGAGCCTGTCAGTAAGGTAAGATTTGAGGTATTGCAGGGAGTGTCCTCTTGACTCCATAATGATGTAATTTAAGAAGGTTTTGGTGGTTGACAGTGTCAAAAGCCTTACGCAGGTCCACAAATAACCCAACAGGAAACTCATTTTTATCAAGAGCTGCATGAATCAAGTTAATCATACTAATAAGTGCATCGTTAGTGCTTTTTTTTGGGTCTGAAGCCATATTGACAAGAGCTAAGTATAGTGTGTTTGGCTAGATAAGAGTAAAGCTGCTTGTCGATTAGTTTTTCAAATATTTTTGACAAGTTAGGCAGGATTGATATAGGTCTGTAGTTGTTAACATCTGTGAGATCACCACATTTGTGGACATGGGTTACTCTCGCTTTTTTTAGAATATCTGGAAAGGTTTGGAGTTCAAGTGACTTGTTGAAGAGCAATGCAATAGCACGGGCTAAAGATCTGGAGGCTTTTTTGTAAATTAAAGTTGGTATCTCCTCAAGGGCACTAGACTTGGTTTTAAGGGAAAGGATTATCTCATTAACGTCAGTGGAATTTGTAGGCTTTAGGTACAGGGATTGTGGATAGTTACCTGTAAGATAGTCCTTAACATCAGTAATGGAAGATGGAATGTCATTTGCAAGGGATGACCCAATGGAAGAGAAGAACCTATTGAACTCAATAGCAGAATCAGAGGCTGAACGCTGACCACTGTTATTGGACAAGTGTTGGTTTGTTATTTAAAATCTTCTTTGATCCCAATATTTGTGAAATTGTGCTCCAAGTTTTTTTAATGTTGCTCTTTATTTGAGTAAATTTATCTTCGTAGTATTTAGTTTTGGCTCGTCTAATTATTTTAGATAGCACTAACGAGTAATTCTTTGAGAATTCTTTGGAGACGGTTCCTAACCTATACTTCTTCTCAAGGTCATGTTTTTTATTAATGGATTTAAGTATTCCCTTTGTAAGCCAAGGATTGTTAAGCCTTTTGGTTGTGACTTGTTTCGTAAGCATAGGACAGTGGGTGTTAGAAAGGCTGAGAGTTTTTTTTGAAGAAAAGATTGCACTGCTAGGTTGATGTCCCCTATGTTACCCAACTCTGACTCCCAGTTGACATTAGCAGCAGCAGTTATAAAATTGTCTATAGCAGTTTCATTGTGCAGCCTAAAGTTGAACTCCCTTGTCTCTAGAGGTGGTTTGTTAATGTTAGTTTAGAGAAATGTGGGGTAATGGTCTGTAGTGCTATCGGTGATTATACCTGAAGTAAGCGGAGAGGTTATGTTGGTCCAAATGTGATCTAGAGTTGTGGCAGTACTATCAGGGATTCTAGTAGGTCTATGATTAAGGGTATGAGGAAGCAGGAATTCATACAGTTGAGGAAGCTATAAACAATCCATGGCTCACAAGTGGCATTTTCAAATCAATTAACAAGAAACATGAATATAAAAAGAACCTTAGGATTGGCCTAGTTACAAAGGAAGTAGTTAAAAGATACTCATCAATGCTTACTAGTATCATAAGAAAGGCAAAACTTTCATGTTATGAGAATAGATTCAATGAAGCAAAAGGCAACATGAAAAGCACATGGAAAACCATCTCTAGTATCCTAGGAACCAAACAACACTCACATAACCAAATAAAACTCTATAAGGATGGCTATGCACCGTCAACTGATTTAGAAATGGCAAATGAATTTAATAGCTTCTTTTCATCAGTTGGTGCTAATCTTAACAGAAAAATCCCACACTCGGACACACATCTGACAAAGCTGCTAAGCTTTGCATCTGCAAAGCATCTGCAAAGCTGCTTTGTCAGCTAAGAGCTGACAAATATAAATCCCAATTGATGGTACTGGGGGACTTTAACTTTAAGGCAATAGACTGGGAGGCCTACAAGGCAAGAACAGAGGACATTTAAACAGGCAGATTTATAAACCTAATCTTGGAGATATTCATGTATCAACACGTCAAGCAGGCCACTGAAACTGATTTTTCAGGCATCCCTGTGTACAGGACTTGTAGCTGATGTGTGGAAAAAGGCTAACATAGTTCCAATCTACAAAAGTGGAAACACGGAAGACCCCCTTAATTATAGACCTGTATCATTGACAAGTGTAATAGTCAAAATATTAGAAAAAATAATTAAAACTAAATGGATAGAACACCTGAAGGAAAACGATATAATATCAGACAGACAGTATGGTTTTCGATCTGGAAGATCCTGTGTAATGAACTTGCTCAGTTTTTATGATCGAGCCACAGAAATTTTACAGGAAAGAAATGGTTGGGTTGACTGCATCTATCTAGACCTAAAAAAATGGTTTTCGACAGAGTTCCCCATAAGAGGTTGTTCTGGAAACTTGAACATATTAGAGGAATGACAGGTAAGCTACTAACATGGATGAAAAATTTCCTAACTGACAGAAAAATGAGGGCCGTAATCAGAGGCAAGGTATCGGATTGGAGGAATGTTACGGGTGGAGTAAAACAGGGTTCAGTTCTTGCACTGGTAATGTTCATTGTCTACATAAACGATCTACCAGTGGGAATACAGAATTACATGAACATGTTTGCTGATGATGCTAAGATAATAGGGAAGATAAGAAATCTAGATGATTGTCATGCCCTTCAAGAAGACCTGGATAAAATAAGTATATGGAGCAACACTTGGCAAATGGAATTTAATGTGAATAAATGCCATGTTATGGAATGTGGTATTGGAGAACATAGACCCCACACAACATATAAATTATGTGAGAAACCTTTCAAGAATTCTGACAAAGAAAGGGATCTAGGGGTGGTTCTAGATAGAAAACTGTCACCTGAGGACCACATTAAGAACATTGTGCGAGGAGCCTATGCTACACTATGTAACTTCAGAATTGCTTTTATAAATACATGGATGGAGAAATACTAAAGAAATTGTTCACAACTTTTGTTAGACTAAAGTTGGAATATGCAGCGGTTGTATGGTGCCCATATCTTAAGAAGCACATCAACAAACTGGAAAAGGTGTAATGACATGCCACTAAGTGGCTCCGAGAAATGAAGGACAAGAACTACGAGGAGAGGTTAGAGGCATTAAATATGCAAAAACTAGAAGATAGAAGAAAAAGAGGTGATATGATCACTATGTACAAAATAATATCAGGAATCGATAAAATCTATAATGAAGAACTCCTGAGACCCGGAACTTCAAGAACAAGAGGTCATAGATTTAAACTAAGGAAACAAAGCTGCCAGAGGAATATAAGAAAATTCACTTTTGCAAACAGAGTGGTAGACAGTTGGAACAAGTTAGGTGAGAAGGTGGTGGAGGCCAAAACAGTCAGTAGTTTGAAAGCATTATACGGCAAAGAGTGCCGAGTAGACTGGACACCACGAACGTATCTCTCATCCTGTAACTACACTTAGGTAATTACACTTGGGTAATTACCTCCCCGGAAGCTCCGGGAAGTTGGCGACTTGAACGTGTAAACTCGTTGGTGCATGGCGAGTTGTGAAGGCCTGTGTGGCGTCGGAAATCTCCTTGATTCTTCAAGTCTTCGGTGGCACTGAACGGAGACGGCAGTATGTTCACTTTCACAGAGAAGGCAGTGAAGACAGTTGTTGATGCATTCCTTAAAGTGGTGATTCCCGGTGCACTTGCTGCACTGTTAGTCCTGGGAAGCTCATTTTTTTGTGAAATGCTCATAGCTGTAGTACTTGAAGCACTGATGAAGTCTATAGTAGTGCTCCTTGGTGATCTAGTGAGGTGTACAAGTGATACCAAAGCACCGGAAGCCGTTGTTAGCAATAAAGGTGGCTTCCTCAGTCGATGTGAAGGTGACCTTCATGGTGGAGAGGTGGCTGGCATTTATGGGAATAAATATAACAGTGACAGTGGTCAAGGAAAGGTTCTGCTCATTAATCCTGGTGATGATGTCGGTGGCAGCTTTTTCACAGAGTAGGGAGCTCACTTTCCAAACAAACACCATCCTGGCTGTGTGGTAGTGATGTGGTGGGGGTGAGGATCAGGTGTGCCTCCTCAAGAGCAGTGAGGGTGGTGGGGTCGAACAGACCCTGTAATGCTGAGGTACTGCTGAACAGCAGTTGGGGTCTTCTGTCATCGACGATATCCAGTGGTGCAGCATTAGCTTTTGTAGAGATCAAGTCAAAGATCTCGTGACCGGGTAAGGAAGTGGTTCCCTCTGAATTGCACCTTGATCTGGTAGATCCCTGGAAACACAAACCGAAACTGTCTCTATTTTCCGCTTGTTACAACTTGTAATAAAGTTGTTACATCTTGGCTTAACGTGTTTATGACGTATTAGAACGTTGTTACAACTTGTTATATTGGTTGTTATAACTGGTTAGGAGGTGTTAAAACTTGTTCGAACGTTCTACGAACGTCGTAGTTTCGGTGTATGTTTAGCGGGATCACTGTATGCAAGGCTTAGTACCAGAGGATTGCACTTTGCTTAGGAGGCCTTCCATCTCTTCCTGGTATAATGCACCAGGCAGGGAGTGGCCTTGTTCGTGTTACATCTGACTTTTTGAAGAAATTGTCCAGATTGATATCCTTCCATATTGTTCAGTATTTTTAAGGTTTTGATGAGATCCACCCTGTCATGCCAGGTTTGCAGTGTTGTTAGCTCAGTGGCCCTCAACCGTTCCTGATAAGCTCTGGTATGATTTTTGTTGCCCGGTGTTGCACCTTCTCCAGAGCTGCTATGTCGTTTTGAAGATGGTCTCCATGCCTGGATGCAATAATCCAGGTGAGGGTGCACCAGAGACACCATACAATTGAATGACTTCTTTCTTTACCTTGAAGGTAAAGGTATGCTTGATTATTCCCAGGGGTTTGGTTCGCTTTTTTTTTTTTACTGCCGCTTGCACTTGTTGTGCAACTTTTAGTGAATGATGGATTTTGACTCCAAGGTCCTTTTCTTCATCTATCTGTTGTAACGTAGTGCTGTCAATTTGGTAATTGTGGCACGGGTTGCTATGCGCCACATGTAAGGTCTTGCATTTATTGACAATAAAAAGTATTTGGCAGTCATCTGACCATTTGTGGAGTAAATGTAGATCTCTTTGTAAGGTCTCAATATCACGTTCACTTCCCACTTTACTATAGTTCTTGGTGTCATCTGCAAATCTGATGAAATGATTTGTAATTTTCTCATCTATGTCATTGATGTACACGACAAAAAGGGATGGCCCCAAAATGGACCCCTGTGGAACCCCACATAGCTCATTTTCTCAGTCAGATTCATTCCCATTCAGCACGACCCTTTGTTTTCTATGTTTTAACCATTGTTTTATCCATTCTGGTATTCTCCCATTTATTCCATGTCTGTAATTTCCTAGCCAGTTTTTCATGCATTATCTTGTCTAAAGCTGTAACAAAGTCCATGTAAACTACATCTATCAGACGTCCTTTGTCTGAATAGCTGGTTACCGTTTCCAGAAAAGTGAGCAGGATAGTAAGGCAGGATCAATTTTTAACAAACCCATGTTGCATTTATTTTACAAGATTGTTCTCAGTGAATGTTGTATGATTCCTTCCCTTAGCAATCTCTCCATGAGCTTGCAGATGTGTGATGTCAAGCTGATTGGACGGTAGTTTTCTGCTGAGCTCTTTTTGCCTTTTTTGAAAAAAAACCAGCATTGAATGTAATGAAATGCCATTTTCTGGGTGAGCCCCGGAGGTTCCCTGGAGCTTATTGGGCTAATGTATGTTATATTAGACCGGGACATTAGCTAAGGAGTTCAGATCTACCAGGGACCAGCGCCAGAACGTGGCCCCTTCAGAGAGGTTTCAGGGAGCAATGGCACTGGAAAATCCTCTTGTGGTTGGGGTTTTCCTTATCTGTCATCGACCGGGGTCAGGCACCCAGAAAGGTGGGCATGACAAAACAAACCCCACATGGTAAAAAACTAATAAAAAAAACGAATAGAGAGGTAGAAACTCCCTACAATCCCAAGGAAACAATCAAACAATCAATTAACTGCTGCGCCGGTCGTCCGCACAGCCCTCCCCTCCCCGGGAGGGGGAGGGGGGGCCCGGACCTCACCGCGCGGGCTGCCTTCAGTTCGTAAGCTAGTGTCAACCGGGACAGATGCTTCTCTGTCCTCAAATTCCTGGGCGGTGTTTGCCTCGTGTGACGTTCTCTGTTGTCTTTGTGTGGTGTGGTATGCGGTGGCCAGGAGTACCTCATCAGTGCTGGGGCTGCACGCGCTTAAGGACTTCCTTCCCTAGGCGCTCTGTGAGTACTGCCCCTTCATGTCAGGGTTATCTTCCTTGGGGCGTTCGGGAACCGCTGTAGGGGTTCTTGCTGCTCGGCATTTGCCTCGCCCTTGGGGCCAACTGGGGCTTGGGGCCCTTGTTTGGCCTTGGGTGTTGTGCTGGTTATGGCGTCAAGGTGTTGCGCGTCCTGCCACCTAAGCGGCGACCGGTTCCTGCTGCCTCTGGAGACGGTGTACTTTTGCGGGGTTTTTCTTTTTTGTTTTTGTTTGCCTGGTGGAGGTTCTGCCTCGTGGGTCTATAGTTCCCCTGATATTGTTTTGGTGGCCCTCTGCTAGGCCCCCGTGCTTGTACACGTCCCAGGGGATTTTCAGTGTTATCATCTACCCTTGTTTGTTTGTGTTTCTTAACCAGTTAGCAACACCTTGCCGGGCTTTCGGTAGTTTTTACCCTATGGGCCCTGGAAACCCCTGTCAGGGCTCAGGGACCCATGGATGCGTCTCCCGAGTTCCAGCCTGCCTTGTGCTGGTNACATAAACATCATGTACACACACATAAACATCATGTACACACACATAAACATCATGTACACACACATATACATCATGTACACACACATATCTATCATGTACACACACATATACATCATGTACACACACATATGCATCATGTACACACACATAAACATCATGTACACACACATATACATCATGTACACACACATATACATCATGTACACACACATATACATCATGTACACACACATATACATCATGTACACACACATATACATCATGTACACACACACATATACATCATGTACACACACATAAACATCATGTACACACACATATACATCATGTACACACACATATACATCATGTACACACACATATACATCATGTACACACACATATACATCATGTACACACACATATACATCATGTACACACACATATACATCATGTACACACACACATATACATCATGTACACACACATAAACATCATGTACACACACATATACATCATGTACACACACATATACATCATGTACACACACATATACATCATGTACACACACATATACATCATGTACACACACATAAACATCATGTACACACACACATATACATCATGTACACACACATATACATCATGTACCACACATATACATCATGTACACACACATATACATCATGTACACACACATAAACATCATGTGCACATACATGAACTTTTTTCCTACCACAGACGTGGCCAGACATTTACAATGCTAACCAGCACATATATACATTTTCTTTTATCCTCCGTTTTTAATTTTAAAAACGTTAATTTTTTAATTTTAATTTATTAATTTGAGTTTTTTTTTTAATTTGAGTTACACTAAACTAACCTAAACTAACATAACTAAGTCAATAATTCATGTTCTTAATATAATATAATAATAATGATTCAAATAAACCAATTATAAAAAAATATGAAAATAAAGAAAATCACTCGGCCTATTAGGCAAATCAGGCCTTGCATAGTAGGCCAAGAAGTGCGTTCTGGCTACTACGTATGATATATATATATATATATATATATATATATATATATATATATATATATATATATGGTATTTTTTGTAGCAGTCTTTCCTGTAACATATATTATTAAATATGACGGAAAAAGTAAGATTAATAATTCTAACACGAATTTTCTCTATTTTCCTTATGTTTCTTTTTACTGATGACGGTAAATTAAAAATCAATTCTCCAACATTCATTTTTATTTCTAGTCTGACGCGACACTTGAGCGCGTTTCGTAAAACTTATTACATTTTCAAAGACTTTAGTTTATCTACACAACTTATGCTTTATGAAACAAACATTGGCTCTTATACCTGCATTTGGGTGAGGTGATGTAATACATTAGTGGGGTGAAACACAGAACATGGAAAACGGGGTATAGATTTGTAGAAGTAGAAGTCGGGTCCCAATAGAACTGCAGAAGGCCTATTGGCCCATATTTCTTGATGTTTCTATATTGGAGCGGAGTCTTGAAGTGGGTAGAATATAGTTGTGCGTTAATTGGCTGTTGATTGCTGGTGTTGACTTCTTGATGTGTAGTGCCTCGCAGATGTCAAGCCGCCTGCTGTCGCTGTATCTATCAATGATTTCTGTGTTGTTTGTTAAGATTTCTCTGGTGATGGTTTGGTTGTGGGAAGAGATTATATGTTCCTTGATAGGAGCCCTGTTGCTTATGCATCGTTAATCGCCTGGAAAGAGATGTTGTTGTCTTGCCTATATACTGAGTTCTTTGGGGCTTACAGTCCCCAAGTGGGCATTTGAAGGCATAGACGACATTGGTCTCTTTCAAAGCGTTCTGCTTTGTGTCTGGAGAGTTTCTCATGAGTAGGTTGGCAGTTTTCTTGGTTTTATAGTAAATCGTCAATTGTATCTTCTGATTTTTGTCTGTAGGGATAACGTTTCTATTAACAATATCTTTCAGGACCCTTTCCTCCGTTTTATGAGCTGTGGAGAAGAAGTTCCTGTAAAATAGTCTAATAGGGGGTATAGGTGTTGTGTTAGTTGTCTCTTCAGAGGTTGCATGGCGTTTCACTTTCCTTCTTATGATGTCTTCAATGAAACCATTGGAGAAGCCGTTGTTGACTAGGACCTGCCTTACCCTACAGAGTTCTTCGTCGACTTGCTTCCATTCTGAGCTGTGGCTGAGAGCACGGTCGACATAAGCGTTAACAACACTCCTCTTGTACCTGTCTGGGCAGTCACTGTTGGCATTTAGGCACATTCCTATGTTTGTTTCCTTAGTGTAGACTGCAGTGTGGAAACCTCCGCTCCTTTCCATGACTGTTACATCTAGAAAGGGTAGCTTCCCATCCTTCTCCATCTCGTAAGTGAAACGCAACACAGAATTCTGCTCAAACGCCTCTTTCAGCTCCTGCAGATGTCTGACATCAGGTACCTGTGTAAAAATGTCGTCAACATACCTGCAGTATATGGCCGGTTTCAAATTCAAGTCGACTAAGACTTTTTTCTCGATAGTACCCATGTAGAAGTTCGCAAACAGGACACCTAGGGGAGAACCCATGGCGACCCCATCTACTTGCTTATACATGTGCCCATCCGGGCTCAAGAAGGGTGCCTCCTTAGTACAAGCTTGGAGTAGTTTCCTCAGGATATTTTCTGGTATGTCAAGAGGAGTACAGGCCAGATCACGATACACTCGGTCCATCATCGGGATGATAATGGACCGAGTGTATCGTGATAATATCGTGTATAATTGATAAAATCGATAGGGAAGATTTCCTGAGACCTGGAACTTTAAGAACAAGAGGTCATAGATATAAACTAGCTAAACACAGATGCCGAAGAAATATAAGAAAATTCACTTTCGCAAACAGAGTGGTAGACGGTTGGAACAAGTTAGGGGAGAAGGTGGTGGAGGCCAAGACCGTCAGTAGTTTCAAAGCGTTCTATGACAAAGAGTGCTGGGAAGACGGGACACCACGAGCGTAGCTCTCATCCTGTAACTACACTTAAGTAATTACACTTGTACGTCTCTCTTCATCAGACCAAGTCCCACTGGACTGACAAGATGTCAACAAGGGTGATACTCTCGCTCTACCTCACTCCACAATCACTCTACAGGGTGCTCTTAGTGACCATGTGACGGAACACCTGACTTAGAATTCAGGCTTGGAGATTAATAAATCGCCAGGAATACACACTTAAGTACCTACTCATTTATACAGCGGCTTCACACACTCACACAATTACCATACATTAGGCACCCAGCTGGCGGGTGGCTGCTCACGGCGGTGGAGATGGCTGGAGCGGTATATCACGTGGTATCGTTCGTACAAAGATGACTTGGCGCGTCTTTCGAACCCTCACTCACAACACATGGCCCGGTTCGCACCCCCGACCCACCGGTGAAGCGGATGTTCATATACAGATGACGCGCACACCGTTATAGCGTCTTACACAAACATGGGAAATCTGCCTTAAACCACTGACACGAATTTCCCCATTCCCATTGACTGCTACAGAGCACTAGCATGAATTAGAATGTCTATAATCACTGGAATGGGGATCTATCTTTCTCGAACTACGAAGGTGGCCAGATTCTGTAGCGGTCGTCGATGCAGATGAGGCAGGAGGTGGCATAGCAGAGTAGGCAGTCACCATGACATCGTCCTACCCAATTTGGCCGAATGGGCAAGAGAGAGACGTCAGGGTGTGGTGGTGACTGGAGCAGAATGGCGTTTTGGGGCAGGAACACCGGCTTCCCGGGCTCTGCCTCGGTAGAACCAATCAGAGAGAGGCACACAGGTGCCTACCCCTCTCAACCAATCAGCAACAGTGTAGCATGGCCCTAGGGCTACTTCAAAATGGCTGACCCCCCAGATATTTTCTAAGATGGCGGCTGTTGCCATAACGACAATGCTGGAGCTAGCCGGAGTCAAGTGGCTGGCGGTTAGCCCACGCTTGCACCACGCTGTCCCAGTCTTCTCAAGATTCCTTCGCAAATCTTGAGTCCTCACTCCAAGCCATACAATGAAATGATGCTATTGCTATAACTCTGTCCACAGACGCGCTACCCCAGCCAGGGTAACATTTCTGGAATGCTAATGACTGGGTCTCTCACATGAGCCCAAACACAAAGATGTTTCAGGTACTGGTTACCAAACTTAGGTCCGCGCACTTAACAAGTGCACTTAGCAAGTGTACTGGCCTCCACAAGCAGAAGAGCACCATTGTAAGTGAGCTGATGAACCATCCCCTCACAAACAGTATGGTGGGAGGAGAATGTTGGCGAGTGAGGTGGTGTTGAGGGAGGGAGTGGTGACGAATGGCAGGCTGGCTGGCTGGTGTGGCAGCCACTCCTCGTTGCATTTTGACTCACCATACCAACTTAGTGGTTTGTTTTGGTGAACAAAACATGCAGATACTTATATATAACCTGTGTATTTAATGTAATAACATCAAAGCCGTTTGTTTATTGTTTTATGAACATAATAAATGAAGAACTAATATGCACAACATAATTTTGAGTACTGTTTAGCGATAGTTCACACATTTACTTATAAAAATATATCACACTACACACTATTGAATAATATTACTGCAAACAAAAAAATAAAGAAAATTAATTAACCCTTTACCATTTAACTGCGCCAACCGAGTATTCTTGGTCGGTGGGGAACTGCGCCAACTGAGAAAACTTTTTTATTTTTTCGTACCCATTCTAAATGTGTGCGAGGTTGGTTGTGTATGAAATGGACTCTTAGGACCTCCAGTGAGAGACAGCCATCTTGGAAAAAAATCCCAGAATGCCCTAAGGCTGCTGGCTAGGTTAGTACTGAGTGAGCAACCAAGGGTGGCGCACGCGCCTCTGGCTCCTAAACAGCTGTTGAAAGATCACGCTGTCGGTGAAATTCAAACCTTATTGTTTGAAAAACATAAGAGTCATAATATTGGTGAAGCCAGGTGTAGTAAGGACCTAACACAAATGTCGGATGCAAGTAATACAGCACATATGAGGACGACACAGCGAGCGTATCCAATTGTAGCTCTTGAGTGCCACCCTGGCCCACCTATGCTATCTTCAGTTTATTTAGATGATACATAGATGAATCGTTTTCTGTGTTGAGTGATGATGCATCTGATACAAGTGTAGCATAGATGAACTGTGCTAACGGCGTCCATGGTGGTGTTTTCCATAGAGATTTTCAAGAATAGCTGAATCTTTTCTTGACTGACGGACACTCTTTGAGGCTGGCTGAATCTTTTCCTGTGTGGGACTTTACAAAGCGATCTTTCCACGACTACCATACAAATTGATCTTCACCTGTAATCTTTTCAAGACTACCTTACTTTTTACAAGTTTGGCTATATACCACCTACAGGTACTAATGCCAAGGGTGTACGTGAATTGGTTATTTGATAGCAGACAGAACGAAGAAACAGGAAGCAAAAATCTATTGTACCTGGGGGCAACGAGAGCGAAGTCACGCTGTGTCTCATGGACTACTTCAGTGATTATTACAGGTACTCACTTCCGAAGTACTGAGTGTGTAATACAGTGTGTTACTGTGTAAATAGTGTATGAAACTGTACATATTGTAATTTTAGTGAATTTTTAACATGTAATATTGTGACAATAAACATTTATTGTGGACACATTACTGACACATGTATCACAGTTCCATGGAACATTATGAATGTTCTACTGTATACATATTGTAAAGGACACATATATATCATATATGATAAAAAAATAAATAAAACCGCATTGGAAATACATAGAACAAATAATTAGATATATATTTGTGGCCACACCCGGTGCTTGAATGGCCTGCGCGACCATGTCTGGGCAAGTCCCGCACAGGCGACCAGCCCCTTATGACATCACAGCGCACCTTGTCCATGTCCCCACAGCCAAAGTCAGTGGAATTTGGCATTTATTTTTACATAGACATGTTCAGGGAAGAAAATTTATCATTTTATGATGAAAATTTTTTTGGGGGGAACACTTTATTACATGCGCAAAGGGGGAACTTCACAATAAACTCGGCACAGCACGGTAGTTAAACTGCGCATGGCGTATATATACGCCATAGGGTGCCAGGCATGATTCAAATGGCCCGCGGCTACACAGGGTTCACATCAGCTTCCTCAGGGCTGTTGTAAACAAACACCATTTTAAAAAAAATTGTGGGCAATATTCTTCGGTGTGAGAGCCACAGTACTGTGGGAGCAACCAAGGCTGGCACACGCAGCATGAGTTAACAGCATTGTTGTTCAGCTTGTGACCACAGCATCGCCTAAAAATGTCAAAATAAATATGTAACTGCTATTATTTAGCGATGACAGTATTGCAGATGTCCCCAGACTGTGATAAAAATTACCAGGATTGTGATGATAGCAGGATTGTTGTGATAATTAGTGCTGTGTGGGAGGAGTAATGCTGAGGGAGGGAGGGAGGGAGGGAGATTACTGACTGTGTGGACACCTGTTATTGTTTGCATTCACCATACCAGCTCAGTGGTTCTCTATAGTGAACACAAATGTAGATACTTATATAATGTGTGTATTAATGTAATAACAGCAAAAGGATTATGTTGGGAGGAGCCATTTGGTGGTGACGGAGGTGGCGTCGTCTGTATGACTTGTCTAGCTGTGTAGAGGGTGGCCACTATGCTCTTTAGGCACCCTACAAGCTTAGGTGTACAGTTATTTATTTATTTATTTATGCATATACAAGAAGGTACATTGGGAATGTGTGGATACATAAAATGGTAATTACAGTCTTGTAAAGCCACTAGTACGCGCAGTGTTTCGGGCAGGTCCTTAATCTAAGAAAATTTTAAGTAGGTAAATACTTGCAAAATTTATAAAAAAATGATAACAGATACATGGCAAGAAAAAAATTTGAGAAAATTGTAGGTACAGTGGATTAAAGCACATAGGCAGCTAAGATTGATTGCAATGACAGCTTGAATGGTAGTTGACAAAAATTGGTAGGCACAAAACAGCATATGGCTAGCACATAAAAGAAGACAGCAATGAACACAATGATAAGGTTGGTAGGGTTAAATACATAAAAATTAGGAGATTAGGAGATTGGGTAACACTAGGTACAGAGCAAATTTAAAGCTCAGTGTAGGAAACTAAGAAGATGAAATCAGGTACTTTTTGGTTTTGTTTTTAAATAAGGCAAAACTTTTACAGTTTTTTAATTCACTAGGGAGTGAGTTCCATAGACTAGGTCCCTTAATTTGCATAGTGTGTTTACACAGATTAAGTTTGACCCTGGGGATATCAAAGAGATATTTATTTCTGGTGTGGTGATAATGGGTCCTATTACATCCATCCAGGGAGAGTTTCAGAGCATGGTTTGCATTTAAAAGCAGAGTTTTGTAAATGTAGTTGACACAAGAGAATGTGTGGAGGGAGTTAATATTTAGTAAGTTTAGAGATTTAAACAAGGGAGCTGAATGTTGTCTAAAAGCTGAGTTAGTTATTATTCTGATAGCAGATTTTTGCTGCGTGATGATGGGCTTAAGGTGGTTTGCAGTGGTAGACCCCCATGCACAGATACCATAATTAAGATAGGGGTAGATTAGTGCATAATATAGTGAGAGGAGAGCGGAGTTAGGAACATAATATCTGATTTTGGAGAGTATACCAGCTGTTTTAGAGACTTTCTTAGTTATGTGTTGTACGTGGGTGCTGAAGTTGAGTCTCTTGTCTAGGAATAGGCCAAGAAACTTGCCATCATTTTTATTACTGATGTTAATATTGTCTATCTGTAGCTGAATTGCATTTGATGATTTGCTTCCAAATAAGATGTAGTAAGTCTTTTCGATGTTTAATGTTAGTTTGTTAGTTGACATCCAGAAGTGGACTTTTTTTAATTCATTATTCACAACATTATTTAGTGTATGTGGGTTGAGGTCTGAATAGATAAGGGTAGTATCATCAGCAAACAATATAGGTTTGAGAATATTAGAGACATTAGGCAGATCATTTATATATATAAGAAATAGAAGAGGTCCTAAGATACTGCCCTGTGGCACTCCAACGGTAATTGGTAGAGTGGAAGAAGTTGTATCATTGATGGTTACATATTGGTGTCTGTCACTAAGATAGGATCGGATGTAGTCAAGGGCAAGGCCACGGATTCCATAATGCTGAAGTTTAAGTAAGAGGTAGTTGTGATTAACAGTATCAAAGGCTTTTCTTAGGTCAATGAAGAGTCCAATTGGAAACTCATTTTTGTCAAGGGCTGAGTAGATTACGTCAAGGAGACTAATGATTGCATCGTTGGTGCTCTTTTGGGACCGGAAGCCAAACTGGCAGGGGCTGAGTATGTCGAATTTTACGAGGTAGGAATAGAGCTGTTTGTAAATAATTTTTTCAAATATTTTTGATAGAATGGGTAGATTTGATATTGGTCTATAATTATTTATGTCCGCCGGATTGCCTCCTTTATGGACTGGCGTTACTCTTGCTTTTTTGAGGATATCAGGAAGGTGTGACACTCTATAGATTTGTTGAACAGTAGGGCTATGGGTGAGGCAAGGGCATGGGAGGCTCTCTTGTATACAATGGACGGAATTTCACTGGTGTTCCCTGCCTTGGTTTTTAGAGAGTGTATGATGGACACAACATCTGCCGGGCTGATTGGTGAAAGGAGAAGAGAGTTTGGATAGCTGCCTGAGAGATATGTGTTAATATGTGTCTGAGTCTGTGGGATTTTACTGGCAAGATTAGCACCAACCGATGAAAAGAAACTATTAATTCATTTGCCATTTCTAAATCAGTTGACAGTATATCCCCATCCTTGTAGAGCTTTATTTGGTTATGTGAGTGTTGCTTAGTTCCTAGGATACTAGAGATTGTTTTCCAAGTGCTTTTCATGTTACCTTTTGCTTCATTGAATCTATTCACATAATATGCTAGTTTTGCCTTTCTTATGATACTGGTAAGCATTGATGAGTACCTTTTAGCTACTTCCTTTGAAACTAGGCCAATCCTAAGTTTCTTTTCATATTCGTTTTCTTGTTGATTGAGTTGAGAATGCCACTTGTGAGCCATGGATTGTTTAATCTTTTGTCAGTTACTTGCTTGGTAAGAAGGGGACAATGAAGGTTGTAGAGACTGAGAGTTTTGGAGAGGAAGAGGGTAGCTAATGAATTTATATCCTGGGTATTATTGAATTCAGAATCCCAGTTAATATTGTGAAGTGCATCTGTAAGATTGCCTAAAGCTGATTCACTGTGTAGCCTAAATGAAAGTTTCTTGCTTTTTGGTGGTGTTATGTCCATGTTCGCTATGAGAAAGGTAGGATAGTGGTCAGTTGTTCTGTCGTAGATTATACCAGGTACAAGGGAACTGTTATGTTTGTCCATATGTGGTCCAAGGTAGTGGCTGATGTTTGAGTGACTCGGGTAGGTTTGGTGATTGTGGGGATTAGCATACAGGAGTTCATGCTGTTAAGGAAATAGTCAACTTGAGAGCAATTTTGTTTACCCAGGTCAATATTAAAGTCTCCTCCCAGAATGATGTGGTTTTGTTGAGATTGTTGTTTATAATAAGATTCCTTAGGTTGTCTGAGAAAGAAGCTATGTTAGTGTTGGGAAATCTATAGATGGCTCCAATAGTCAAAGAGGATTTAAGGGATTTAATTGTGAACTGAGCAAAAGTATATTCACAGTAGTCATCTCTGTCACTAATAACACTGTTGCAGATAAATGTATCTCGGTAATATATAGCTGTGCCACCACCTTTTTTATTAGGCCTACAGTTATGAATGGCTTTATACCAGCTAAGTTGTAGAGTTGGGTATAGTCTTTATTTAGCCAAGTTTCTGTTAAAATAATGAACGATAAGTTAGTACCAAGTGCTGTGAGTAATGCATTTAAATCGTCAAAATGTTTACCAAGAGATCTAACATTTTGGTTGTAAACTGATAAACAGGTGGTATTTTGGAGTTTGTTTTTAGCCTGGTGTGCTGTGAAATACTTGCAATAATGATGATCAATGTGCTGGTTGGTGTAGATATGAGATAGAAGATTTTGATCAGGATCAATATCAGTGTGCATAAAGATGCAGATAAGGGATCACGATACAAGATACACGATAAAGCAAACACAAGAATAAAAGCAAATACAATAAAATAGTAACAATTTAGAAGTAAAATAAAGATCCATAGATAGCCAGAGGACACAGAATTTACATAAAATAAAAAACAAAAAATCAGTAGAGATTGACAATATAAATGTAAAATAAAAATATAAGACATAAATCATAAAGTAAATGATCTTGAAGATAATTGGCTTAGTAATGGTTAATTAAAATCCTATAATTGGTATGAACCTAAGAAAACAAAATGAACTCAATAGATAATTCCGAAAAAAAGATGACATGTAAAACTTATTAAATCTTGAATTTACTCTAATATAAATCTAAGTGTAAAAATAAACAGGTAAAGTATATTCGTGTGGAATATTTTACTATGATACT
>WNGS01072847.1:13610211-13643836 GCA_020271785.1 Procambarus virginalis
AAAGCTTTTCTGGGGGGAGCCCCGTCGGCTCCCCGGAGCTATCCCAGGCTGATATGCTAATGTCAGACTTTGGCATCAGTCATGTGTATGGAGTTCTTAGGCCTACCGGGAACCACGGCCAGAACCGGGCCCCCTCAGAGAGGCAGGGGAGCAATGGCCTATAGAAGCCCCCGTGTGGTTGGAAGCATTCTATGTCTGCCATCGACCGGGACAGGCACCCAGAAAGGTAAGCGCCCCAAAACAAACCCCTATTCTGGTTAAAATTGCTACCAAAGCCGAACTAGTGGATAGAACTCCCCAAAGAAAAACGAGCAAACTAGTGTGACGTCACACGCTGCCGCGCCGCTGTCTGCGCAGCTCCCCCCTCCCCGGGAGGGGAAGGGGGAGCCCCAGACCCTCCGCGCCGGCTACCCACACCTCAGTTCTTGAGGCTGATGCTATAGGCGAAGGTCGTGTGCTCTGGCTCCGGTGTTCGCTACAACACTGTGCTTGCGTGTGGTGTTTGTTTTCTGGGTGCGAGAGCCAGGAGTAATTTTGGTACTCGGGCTGCATGCGCCTAGGGTTTCCTTCCCTAGGTGCCCTGTAAGTACTACCCTTGGGGCTTGGGGCCACCTTCCACAGGCTCCTTGGGATCTGCCTCTGCTGGTCCGTTTTACCTTTTCGGTTTTTCGGCCGCCTGTTGGGCTCTTGGGTGTTCTGTTCTCCCTTGTTACTGGCAGGTAAGAGGCAGTTTGCACTGGTAGGGGCGCAGGGTGCTGCACAGCTTGTATTCCCGACATAGCGGCCGGCTCTGTTCCCTGGGTTCGCTGTCCTCTTGCGGGGTTTTGTTTTTCTTTTTGTTTTTGCCTGGTGGGGGGTTCTGTCATATTCATTCCTTAGTTCTAACCCTTTCACGGTTATACTCGATGGCGCCCCCTGCTAGGTCCCCGTGAGTGTACACGTCCCTGGGGTACAGCTATAGAAGTTCGATTGGTAGTTTTGGGCGCCGGTTAGCAGCTCCCTGCCTGGGACTACCTGAGCGCGAGTCTCTTAAAGTAAACGCTCAGGACCCTGGGAATCCCCTAGGGGGCGCGTGGGTCGATGGATGTGACCCCGGAGTCCCCACTCGCTGTGTGCGAGTTTGAGGGTTGCTCGGTCCCTTTGTCTCAGGGTGACCCTCATTGTTTTTGCCTCTGCCATGCTGCCTGTTGGGTCGGTGATACTTTCGACCCTGAGTCCTGTGAGTGTTGCTGCTTGCTTGTGACTCAATTTACCCAATCCTCTGATGATTCTCTTCGGGTACAGGCGGCGCGTGCGTTGCAGTCTAGGTTTCGTCTGTTGCAACGCGCTAGGTTGGTTGCTCACCCGGATGCCCCGGGGCTGCCCCGCTTTGCTTTTCGTGACCCGGACTTGGGGGTGGGGTCGCTTCGATCCTGGTTCAGTCCGCGCCTCCTCGTCCTTCCCCTACTGCTCGTTCTGGTCCCCCCCCCTTGCTTCCAGCCCCGAAACGTCTGAGGGTTTCGGGGTCGGAGCAGGGGTTACTTGATCTTGAGACTCGGGCAGCTTCGGGGGGTGCCCCTTCCGGGGGAGCGGCAGAGGCATTCGAGTCTTGTCTCCCGGCCGAAGCTTCGGGTCTGACCAGTGGGCCCCCCTTCCTTCAGCTGTTCCGGCTGCTCCGTCCTTGTCTTGTGGGGTCGGGGCTTGGGGAGAGGACTCGGCCTCGGGTCCTGTGGTGTTGGACCTCGAGGCTGGGGAGGGGCTGACTTGGGGCCTTGGGCTCCGCTGGACCCCGCCTGGGTTTTTCTTCCCTCTGAGCGGGGCTTATTGTTACAAGGAGTGGGGTTCTCTTTTCCCCCCTCTGCGTACGAGTTGGATTTGGTGTCGGCCCCTCCCCGGGTTCGGTTCCGTGTTCCCCCGGGTTCGTCGGTTCCGTCTTTCCGGAGGTTTTCGGCTTATCGCATCCAACCTGGTGAGGTGCGAGCGGCCTTTGCAGCTTACCTCCTGCGGGACCCGGATTATGCCTCGGAACTGGATCCATCTGAGTTCAGGTTTGGGACTTCGTTCCCTTTCTGGCTCCGTTACGAGGTTCCGGAGTCTTCCTGGCTAGCAGCCTGCCCCTTGCTTGTTTTGGATTCCTGGCATTCCTTCTGTCGTTCCCGCACGTTGGAGTGGCGGGAAGCTTCCACGGTGATTCAGGTTTTCCTGGGGGGCGAGCTTGAGTACCTGAATGAGTGCTTGTTTGCCCCTGCCCTCCCCCGCGATGTGGGCGTTATTCAGCTCCATGTGCAGGTTCCCGTCCTTTCGGCGGCGCTTGTTGCGGAGGACTTGCGCGCCCGGGGCCTTTTGGCTTCGGCCTTGCGGTTCTTTTCCATCCTGGAGCTGTCCTCGGATTGGCTCGTGGAGGATGTGAGGACGCTTGGGTCCGTCCCAGGGTCCGGCGCCTTGTCCTCGGCTGCGCGCTCGTTCGCTGCCTTGTTGAAGCTGTTCACGCCGATTTTGCGGGATGCGGTTTCCCTGTTTTATGCTTCCCGTCTCGCGTGTCGGCAGGCGGTGCTGGGTTCCTCCGTGGAATCTGCTTGGGCTCTGGCTCTTAGGCGTTCTTCCCCCTTTTGTCCTCTTCTTTTTGCGAGTCGGCCGTGGCGCAGTTTATTCAGGCTGCGTCGGCGGCTTGTCGTCCGATGTCGGACTTGTTGGTCTTGGGGGTCCCGGGGTGGGTCTTCCCGGAAGGGTCGTGCCAGAGCTCGGGGTTCCTCTCGTCGTGGTAGGCCTCTGGTGTCAGGTTCGGGTTCGGCTCCTGCTGCGGACCCGCCTCGTCTGGTCGGCGCGGTGTTCGCTCTGTGCGGGGTTCTGGGTCTCGTAAGGGTCGCCGGCCCTTTCGCGGTTTGCCCCGTTGACGGGGCGAGGGGGGGGGGGGCGGCTTGCGCTGTTCGCCCGCGCCTGGTCCCACGATTCGTGGGCCTTTCAGGTCGTGTCTTGCGGTCTGCGGTGGCGTTGGGTGGCCCCTCCCCCTTTGGGGGGTCGGGGCTGGCAGGGCAAGTTTCTTCCCCTGCGCTCCGTCGCGTCGTCTTGGAGTGGGTACGTTTGGGCGTCGTCGAAACGACGTCGTCCCTCAGATGGGTTTCCCGTCTGTTTCCGGTTCCGAAACGGGACTGCGCGGACCTGAGGTTCATTCTGGACTTGTCCCGTCTGAACCCCTGGGTTCATTGCCCCTCCTTCCGGATGACTACGCTGTCTCAGGTTCGGCTCCTTTTGGAGCCGGGCGCTTGGATGGTGTCCCTGGACCTCCGGGACGCTTATTGGCATGTCCCGATTCATCCGCGGTTCAGGGACTGGCTCGGTTTTGTGGTGGGGCGTCAGAGTTACCGCTTTCGTTGTCTCCCGTTCGGGTTGAACCTGGCACCTCGCGTGTTCACGCGCCTTACACGGGTAGTCGTGGCTCGGTTGCGTCTCCTAGGAGTTCGGGTGTTGGCCTACCTCGACGACTGGCTGGTTTGGGCTCCCCCGGTCCGCTTGCTTGCTAGCCAGGGATTTGGTTCTTTCCCAGCTCGCCGGGTTCGGGTTCTTGGTGAACTGGAGGAAGTCCCATCTGGTTCCCTCTCAGGTTCGGACTTGGCTGGGCCTCGTTTGGGACTCTCGCACCTCCTCCTTGTCTCTCCCTCCGGAGTCTCTCCAGCGGCTGCGGTCCCGCCTTCGTCTGTTTCTGGTGGGCCCTCGGGTCACCCGGCGGTTGCTCGAGGGGCTGTGCGGGAGCCTGAACTTCGCGATGCTGGTCTACCCGCCGGGTCGGGTTTGGCTTCGTCGGCTGTTCTGGTTCCTTCGGGGTCACCCCTTCCGCCTCTCTCGCGATCGCAAGGTTCGACCCCCGGGGGCCTTGCGTCGGTTGCTGCGTCACCGGCTTCCTCTTCGGGTTTTTCGGGGTTCGGTGCCATGGCGCCTACCCGAGCCCTCGCTCGATGTGTACACGGATGCGTCGTCTCTAGGCTGGGGTTTTGTGACCAGTGCTCACCAGGCCGGCCAGGGGCGTTGGGGTCCGTCCTTCCGTCGAGCTCACAGCACGGTGCGGGAGTTCGCGGCGGTGTGGTTTGCTCTTCGGAGGATTCGGGTGGCCCGCGGATCAACGATCCGGCTCCATTCGGACTGCTCTCCGGTGGTTCATTGCCTGAACCGCGGGGGTTCGATGCGGTCCTTGTCTCTTTGGGGTTGGTCGCTTCGGGTGACTCGTCTGCTGAGTTCTCGGGGTTTGGCTCTCCTGGCTGTTCACGTACGGGGCGTGTCCAACGTCTTGGCGGACGCCCTGTCTCGCTTCGTTCCCCTCTCCACGGAGTGGACGGTCGACGACGAGTCCTTCCGCTGGCTTTGCCAGACGTTCGGGCGTCCCGAGGTGGACCTCTTCGCGTCGGCGTGGTCGCGGCGTCTTCCCGTGTATGCGGCGCCCTTCCCCGATCGCGAGGCCGTCGGGGTCGACGCCTTGCGGCTCGACTGGTCGAGGTGGAGGTTCCTGTACCTCTTTCCCCCGGTTCAGCTGTTGCTCCAGGTCCTGACTCGCTTAGAGACTTACCAGGGGAGAGTTGTCCTTCTGGCCCCTTGGTGGCCGGCCAGCCTTGGTTTCCGGTGCTAGTTGCTCGGTGTCCGAACCCGAGGGTTTTTTCCGCGGCTCCGCCTCTTTCAGCAGATCGGGCCGGTGCGTCACGTGGCTGGTTCGATCTTCTCCTCGAGTCTTCGCGTATGGTATTTTGACTCGAGTTTATCATCATCTCTGGTGATCAGGTGGCCTCCTTGTTGGGTCTCACCTGCGGGCTTCCTCTCGGCGGCAGTATGAAGTTTCCTGGCGGTCCTTCTCTTTCTTTTTGCGTCTTCGTCGTGTTCATTCCTTGTCTGTTCGGGTGGTCTTGTCCTTCCTCTCGTGGTTGTTTCAGGACCGTCATCTTATGCCTAACACTGTCGCCTCCTATCGTGCGGCGCTGGCGGAGCCGCTTCAGCTTGCTTTCGGTATCGATGTCACGTCTGCGCCGTTTCGCAAGCTGTCTCGTGCTTTGTTTCACCTCCGGCCTGCTCATGCGCCGCCTGAGCCGTCCTGGTCTTTGGACAGGGTGCTCGCTTTCCTTTCGTCTCCTCGTTTCGTTGTGGCCCCTTCGGTCCGGGATTGTTTTTCCAAGGCTCTTTTCTTGTTGGCTTTGGCCTCTGGGGGTCGGGTCGGGGAGCTTCATGCTCTCCTCCGGCGCAGGGGCTTCTGCTCTTTTGGTCGTGGTGATAGTTTTGTTCGCTTGCAGCCGTCTCCTTCTTTTCTGGCAAAGAATGACTGCTGCGTTCCGGAGGGGTCCGTGGGTGGTTGATGCTTGGTTGGTCAGGCCGGGGGTGCTTCATGTTTTGTGTCCGGTTGCGGCGCTTCGCCGTTATTTGCGCGCCACGGCTTCTGTGTCCGGGGACGCGCTCTGGGTTGATCCGGTTTCCCTTCTTCCCTGTTCGCGGGTGCGGGTCTCTCAGGTCGTCCGCAGGGTTATTAAGTCCAGCCAGCCTGCGGTCTATCCCCGTGCCCATGACGTTCGGAAGTTCGCGGCGCTTGCTGCCGTCTTTGGGAATATGTCTTGGTCTGATATTCGGGCGCGGGGTTTTTGGCGGTCGAACAGGGTCCTGGCTGCTCGTTACCTTGTCAATGTTCCTGGGCCCCGGCGGGCCTGTGTTGCTTTGGGTCGGCGGTTGCAGCCAGTTGTCTCGGCTTCGAGTTGAGGAGTGAGCGACGACCGCCTCCCGGGTAAGTCCCTCTTTTTTTCCGTCTGTGGGTAGTTAGCTCCGGGGAGCCGACGGGGCTCCCCCCAGAAAACCAGCGTTGAATGTAATGAAACGCCATTTTCTGGGTGAGTCCTGGAGGCTCCCCGGCATCCCTCCCTCCCTCCGGTCGGCGGTTTTTTCGCGTTTTTGACATCCAGCCTCAAGAACTGAGGTGTGGGTAGCCGGCGCGGAGGGTCTGGGGCTCCCCCTTCCCCCTCCCGGGGAGGGGGGAGCTGCGCAGACAGCGGCGCGGCAGCGTGTGACGTCACACTAGTTTGCTCGTTTTTCTTTGGGGAGTTCTATCCACTTGTTCGGCTTTTGGTAGCAATTTTAACCAGAATAGGGGTTTGTTTTGGGGCGCTTAACTTTCTGGGTGCCTGTCCCGGTCGATGGCAGACATAGAATGCTTCCAACCACACGGGGGCTTCTATAGGCCATTGCTCCCCTTGCCTCTCTGAGGGGGCCCGGTTCTGGCCGTGGTTCCCGGTAGGCCTAAGAACTCCATACACATGACTGATGCCAAAGTCTGACATTAGCATATCAGCCTGGGATAGCTCCGGGGAGCCTCCAGGACTCGCCCAGAAAATGGCGTTTCATTACATTCAACGCTGGTTTTTTTTTCAGAAAATTCTTCATCCATGGTAGAAACCTCCTGTCACTCCTAGTTTGTTCCAGTTTTCAGAACAACCTCTTATGTGGAACTCTGTCGGAAACCTTTTTTAGGTTCAGATAGATGCAGTCAACCCAACCATCTTTTTCCTGTAAAATCTCTTTTGAGTTGATCATAGAAATTGAGTAAATTTGTTACACAATCTTTTAGATCAAAAATCATACGGACTATCTGTTATTATAATTTTTCCTTAGGTGTTGTGCCCATTTAGTTTTAATTATTTTTCTGTGGAGAGCCCCTTCGGCTCCCCGGAGCTATACCAGGCTGATGTGTATATATTAGACCTTGGCAATAGTCAGTTGATGGAGTCTTAAGGCTACCGGGGACCAGTGCCAGAACCTGAGCCCCTCAAGCTTACTGAGGACCAGTTCCAGAACCAAGGCCGCCCAAGAGTGTCACGAGGAGCAATGGCTTACACAAACTTCCCGTGTAATTGGAAGCAGTCATTGTCTGCCATCTACCAGGTCAGACACCCAGAAAGGTAGGAATTCCAAAACAAACTACAGCTGGCTAAAAATTGCAAACCGAAAAGCAAACTAGCAAGCAAAACTCCCCAATCGAAATACTAGTAAACAAGCATGACGTCAGCACTGCCGCTGCGCCGCTGTCTGCGCAACACCCCCTCCTTAGGAGGGGGAACAGGGGAGGGGGGATCCCTAACCTCATGCACTGGCTACCCAACCTCAGTTCACATGCTGTTGTGTTGGTGGCAATTGATTGACTCTGGCTCCATCCTTTTGAGCAGTGCTGCATAGCGGTGTTGTCCTTCTGTGTTGGTGGTGTGCGAGCCGTGGTGTGGTGTGTAATAGAAGAGTACTGGGGCTGCATACACCTAGGGCCACCTTCCCTAGGTGCCCTGTAAATACTGCCCCTTGTGGTTTAGTGCTATCTTCCATGAGCCGTTCAGGAGACTACCTCCTCATGCTTCTGTTGCTGCTTGGTGATAGCCTGCCCTTGGGGTTCAGCTGGAGTGGTTCTTACTTCTGTTTGATCTTGGGTAGGAGGTAGTATCATCACTGGCTGGGAAGCAAGGTACTGTGCAGCTGTCTGATATACGCATAGCGACTGATTATGTTCCCCTGGAGACGTTGTGCTTTTGCGATGGGGGGGGGGGTTTGTGTTTTGTTTTTTGTTTTGCCTGGTAAGGGTCTGCCTGGTGTGGCTGTAGGACCACTTGTATGATTTTGGTGGCCCTCCGTAAGGTCCCCGTGCTTGCACACATCGCAGGGGTTTTGCTTTTAGTTTGTTTGCATGGTAGCTCTGGGATAACCAGTTAGCAGTACCATGCCTGGACTTCCCTTAGCAGTCAGCCTAAGGACCCTGGGATTCCCCATTGGGGTTCATTCGCCCAATGGAGGAGACCTCTGAGTCCCACCTCGCCTTGTGCGAGTTTGAAGGTTGCTCAGTCTCCTTGTCTCAGGGTGACACCATCTTTGCCTTTACCATGCTGCCTGTTGAGTCAATGACACCTTTGTCCCAGAGTCCTGCGAGTGATGTTCCTTGCTTATACCCCAATTCACCCAGTCTACTGATATTGATATTCGGGTGCAGGCAGCTTCAGCGCTGCATGTGCGGTTTAGGTTTCTGCAAGGTGCGAGGTTAGTTGCCTTTCCAGATGCCCCACAGCTGCCACGCTTTGGTTATAGGGACCTGGACTTAGGGGTGTTAGTTGTCTTGACTTTGGTTTCATCCTCGCCCCCCTTGTCCTTCCCCTAATGTGGTTCATCCTGTTCCCCACCCCCACCTGCTCCCGGCTCCCAAATGTCTAAGGGTTTCGGAGTCAGGGCAGGGTTTTCTTGGTGGTGAGTCTCGGGCGGCTTTGGGGACTGCCCCTTCTGGATCAGCGGTGGATGCATTCGAACCTGTTCCTCCTACCAGGAATTTTGGGTCGCGCCAGTGGGTTCCCCTTCATCCCTGCTTTTCTGGTGGACTTTGCCTTTTCTCCAGAGGCAGAGAATTTGGAGGACGGCTCGGCCCTGGGTCCTGACGTGGAGGATCCCAGAGATGGAGAGGAATTGGCTTGGGGCGGTTGGGCCCCATTTAACCCAGCTTGGGTATTGGTATCCTTGGCGAGGGGCTTGTATTTACAGGGAGAGGGGTTTTCTTACCCCCCCCTCTGTGTATAAATATGATATGAGTTCAACTCCTCCCTGGGTTCGATTCCAGGTTTCCTTGGGTTCCTCAGTTCCCTCCTCCTGGAGGTTTTCGACTTCCCACATCCCTCCAAGGGAGGTGCAGAAGGCCCTTACGGCTTACCTCCTGCAAGATCCAGATTACGCCTCAATAATGGATTCTTCTTCTTTTGAGTTTGGTTCCTCTTTTCCTTACTGGTTGCATTACAAGGGGTCCGAAGTCTTTCTGGCTGGCGGACTGCCTTTTCTTTTCATTGGGGGTGTGGCATGTGTTCTGTCAGACCAGTACACTTGAGTGGCAGGAGTTGACTACGGTCATTCAGGTTTACGTGGGGGGCGAGTTTGAGCACCTGAATGCTTGCTTGTTCGCATCCCATGCTTCTTCATGATGTTGGTCAGGTGCAGCTTCATGTGCAGGTTCTCTCCCTTTCGGTTTCCCTTGTGGCGGAGGATTTGCGCGCCCATGAGCATTTGGCTTTGGTCTTGCACTTCTTTTCCCTGCTAGAGTTGTCTCTGGACTGGCTCGAGGAGAATGTGGAGGAGCTAGGTTCCTGGCCTGTATCCGGTGCGCTTGCCTCAGCAGCTTTTATGTTGGCTGCCTTGTTGAAGTTGTTTGAACTGATTGTGGAGGCGGTGGTGTGTCTGTTCTTTGCTTCATGCCTCGTGTGCCAGCAGGTGGTGCTCGTCCACTCTTTGGAATCCACTTGGCCTGGGCTCTTAGATTTTCATCACCTTTTTGTCTGTTGCTGTTTGCAGAGTCTGCGGTGGAGCTTTTTCTGCAGGTGGCTTCATCTAGTTGCCAGCCTATGTCGGACTTGTTGGTTCTCCCGTGGGGGGGGGATGGGGGGGGGGCATGGGGGTGGTGGTCCTGCCCGGAAGGGTCATGCCAGGGCTCAGGTTCTTTCAGTCGTCGTAGGCCAGTTGTGCCAGATTCAAGACCGGCCCCTTCTGTAGAGCCGAGGCATCTGGTAGGCACAGTGATCAATCTGAGCATCGGTTGGGCTCTTGTAAGGGTCATCAGCCATTTCGCAGTTCACCCATTGACTGGGCAGTAGGGGGAAGGCTCGCGCTGTTTGCTCTTGCCTGGTCCCATAATTCATAGTTGTTTCAGGTTTTCTTCTCCAACCTGTTGTAATGTTAAGTGGCTCCACCTTCAGGGGGTTCAGGGCTGGAAGGGCAGGCCTCTTCCCCTGCACTCTGTCGGGTCATCCTGGAGTGGGTTTGCTTAGGCATGGTCAAAATGACGGTGTCCCTCATGTGGGTTTCCTGCCTGTTTCCAGTTCCGAAACGGGACTATACGGACGTGCAGTTCATTCTGGACTTGTCCTGTCCTGAACCCCTGGGTCTTTTACCCCGCCTTTTGTATGACCACTCTGTCCAGCGGTCCGGCTGCTCTTGAAGCCTGGCACTTGGATGGAGTCCCTGGACCTCTTGGATGCGTATTGGCATGTCCTGATTTATCCAGGGTTCAGTGACTGGCTCGGGTTTGTCGTGGGGTGACAAGCTTACCGCTTTTGTTGCTTTAATTTTGGCTTAAATCCGGCACCTCGCATGTTCACATGCCTTTACCATGTTGTGGTGACCTGTTTGCATCTGTTAAGGGTTCGGGTTTGGGTTCTGGCTTACCTCGACAACTGGCTGGTCTGGGCTCCCAGTCAGTCCGTGTGTCTGCTCACCAGGGATTTGGTTCTTTCCCAGCTCGTTGGATTCGGGCTCTTGGTGAACTAACTGGAAGAAGTCCCATTTGGTTCCCTCTCACGTTCAGACTTTGCTGGGTCTTGTAATTACCTAAGTGTAATTACTTATTTTTAATTATAGATTATTATTAATTATTATTATTGATTATCTATTATTTAATTATTACCTGTGTGGGTCTCTCGAACCTCTTCCTTGTCTCTTGAGGTCGAGGCGTCTTCCGGTATATGTGGCCCCATTCTCTGACTGCGAAGCCATCGGGGTCGATGCCTACGACTGGACTGGACTGGTCGAGGTGGGGTCCACCTCCTCACCAACTGGTAGACAGTGAGGAGGAAGGGGGGAGGGAGAGGAGAAGAGGTATTAGTGTTTGGAAGGGAAGTCCCCTTCCATTATAACATCAGGCACGATGACTTCTCTGGGGTACTCTCTCTCCTACATTGTGCAGGCATAGCAACAGGAACTGGTTGTGGCTCACTGCTTTCTTGTCTTACTTGTCTGTAGTGAGACATCACATCATTAATAAGGTCAATGCAACAGCCTGCTAAAGCTTTATCTGGGTGAGTCTTTTCAGTAAAACTTTGCTGTTCTTCCCATACTGCACATATTTTCTTAACGAGGAAGGGACATCCTTTACTGCCTTTTCCTCCTCTGAAGATTTGTTGTACTGCCCAGCTAGTTCAAAAACCCATGTACCATTTTCATGCATACAAATGATCTCTTGTTTTTCCTCTGTGGTCATCCTCACATGTATTTTCTTAGGTTGAACCTTATCACTGACTTTCTTGGGACCCATGGCTTGATACATAATAATTACTTTTATTTTCAAAACCCCCAAAAAGCAGAAAAACCAGCGTTGAATATAATGAAACGCCATTTTCTAGGTGAGTCCCAGAGGCTCCCTGGAGCTATGCAGGCTGAATGGTTATGTATAACTTTCTGGCATCAGTCAATGTGCACGGAGTTCTTGCCTTGTCTTCCAAGGCCCATGGGCCAGAACCTGGGCCCCCTCAAGAGAGGCACGAGGAGTAATGACCTACAGAAACCCTGCTGTGATTTGAAGCATTCTATGTCTGCCATCGAGTGGATCTGGCACTCAGAAAGGTAAGCACCCCAAAACAAACACCTATTCTGGTGAAACTATTGCTATAGAAAGCCGAACGCGTTAACAGAACTCCCCAAACAAAAGTTGGCAAGAGAGCATGACGTCATCATGTCGTTGCACCACTGTCTGCGTAACCTCCCCTCCTCACCACTGTCTGCGTAACCTCCCCCTCCCCAGGAGGGGGAAGGGGGAGCCCCAGACCTTCACACCGGTGATCTATCATGCAGTTATAAGGCTGGATGTCAAAATACATGAAAACACTGCCCTGGAAACACAAACCGTAACTGTCTCAGTTACAGAAAGCAGCACCACTCTGTTTTCAGCGAGCCATTAAACGCACTGAAGATTGATAACCCAAATGAATTTTTCATGGATATGATACCAACATCAAATCATATATCAGACGTCACCCTATCCCCACTGGATTTTGAAGAAGCCATAAACAGTATGCCTATGCACTCTGCACCAGGCCCGGATTCTTGGAACTCCATATTCATCAAGAACTGTAAAAAACCATTATCGCAGGCCCTTCACATTCGGTGGAGACAAAGCCTAGATACTGGCGTTATTCCTGACATACTAAAAACAGCAGAGATAGCACCACTTCATAAAGGACGAAATAAGGCAGAGGCAAAAAATTACAGACCGATAGCGTTAACATCATACATCATAAAAATTTTTGAGAGAGTGCTAAGTAAGTAAGTTCGCAAAATACATGGAATCACAGCATCTCCATAACCCCGGACAACATGGTTTCAGAACAGGGCGCTCTTGCCTGTCGCAGTTGCTGGACCACTATGATATGGCATTAGATGCTATGGAAGACAAACAAACGCTGATGTAATCTACACAGATTTCGCAAAAGCTTTTGATAAATGTGACCATGGTGTTATTGCACATAAAATGCGTTCAAAAGGAATTACCGGAAAAATAGGCAGATGGATCTACAATTTCCTGACCAACAGAACCCAATGTGTAATAGTCAACAAAATAAAATCCAGCCCATCAACCATGAAGTGCTCAGTCCCCCAGGGTACTGTGCTTGCTCCAGTACTTTTTCTCATCCTCATATCGGACATAGACAAGAACACAACCTATAGCACTGTATCATCCTTTGCAGATGACACTAGGATCTTCATGAGAGTAGGCAACTTAGAGGACACGGCAAACCTAAGACAATCTAAGACCCAGGGCCCAAGTGGATTCCAAGGAATAAGCGAGAACCGCCTGCCGACACACAAGCCAAGAAGCAAAAAACTGCGAAACCACATCCCACATGAGTTTTGCGAACAGCTTCAACACCTCAGACGATGCACGTTGCTAGGCAAGGAAGTAAATGAGATATATGCCAAATTTTGCAAAAATATACGATGAAGGCACACAAACATTCATACCAAAACAGAGATGCAGACCTAGGAAACAGGGTTGGTTCAACAGAAATTGCGAGAGGGCGAGAGATCAAAAGACACAAGCATGGAATCATTATAGGAAGAGGCCAAACCCCCAAACATACCAGCAATACAGAAATGCAAGAAACAACTACATGTCAGTTAGGAAAGAGACAGAGAGAAACTTTGAGAATGGTATAGCAGACAAAAGTAAATCAGATCCAGGCCTTTTCTGTAAATTCATTAAAAGCAAGCTGCAGGTAAAGTATAATATTCAGAGGTTAAAAATGGGGGACAGGTACACGGAAAGTGAAAAGGAAATGTGTGAAACATTAAACGAAAAGTTCTAAAATGTGTTTATACAAAATGAGATCTTCAGAGAACCAGACACAATAAGAATTCCAGAGAACAGCATAGAGCACATAGAGGTGTCTAGAGATGAAGTGAAACAAATGCTTTTGGAGCCAAGTAAGAACAAAGCAGTTGGCCAGATGGAGTTTCACCATGGGTTCTGAGAGAATGTGCACCTGAGTTCAGCATTCCACTTAGCTGATTTTTCAGACATCCCTGTCTACAGGAGTCGTTGCAGACATGTGGAAAAATGCTAACATAGTTCCAATCTACAAAAGTGGCAGCAGGGAAGACCCCCTCAATTATAGACCTGTATCATTGACAAGTGTAATAGTCAAAATTTTGGAAAAAATAATTAAAACTAAATGGATAGAACACCTGGAGAGAAATGATATAATATCAGACACACAGTATGGTTTTCGATCTGGAAGATGCTGTGTATCAAATTTACTCAGTTTCTATGATCAAGCCAGAGAGATTTTACAGGAAAGCGATGGTTGGGTTGACTGCATCTATCTGGACCTAAAAAAAGGCTTTCAACAGAATTCCCCATAAGAGGTTGTTATGGAAACTGGAAAATATTAGAGGGGTGACAGGTAAGCTTCTAGCATGGATGAAAATTTTTTCTGACTGATAGAAAAATGAGGGCAGTAATCAGAGGCAATGTATCGGACTGCAGAAATGTCACAAGTGGAGTACCACAGGGTTCAGTTCTTGCACCGGTGATGTTCATTGTCTACATAAATAATCTACCAGATGGAATACAGAATTATATGAACATGTTTGCTGATGATGCTAAGATAATAGGAAGGATAAGAAATTTAATTGATTGTCATGCCCTTCAAGAAGACCTGGATAAAATAAGTATATGGAGCACCACTTGGCAAATGGAATTTAATGTGAATAAATGCCATGTTATGGAATGTGGAATAGGAGAACATAGACCCCACACAACCTATGTATTATGTGAGAAATCTTTAAAGAACTCTGATAAAGAAAGAGATCTAGGGGTGGTTCTAGATAGAAAACTATCACCTGAAGACCACATAAAGAATATTGTGCAAGGAGCCTATGCTATGCTTTCTAACTTCAGAATTGCTTTTAAATACATGGATGGCGATATACTAAAGAAATTGTTCATGACTTTTGTTAGGCCAAAGCTAGAATATGCAGCTGTTGTTTGGTGCCCATATCTTAAGAAGCACATCAACAAACTGGAAAAGGTGCAAAGACATGCTACTAAGTGGCTCCCAGAACTGAAGGGTAAGAGCTACGAGGAAAGGTTAGAAGCATTAAATATGCCAAAACTAGAAGACAGAAGAAAAAGAGGTGATATGATCACTACATACAAAATAGTAACAGGAATTGATAAAATTGACAGGAAAGATTTCCTGAGACCTGGAACTTCAAGAACAAGAGGTCATAGATATAAACTGGCTAAACACAGATGCCGAAGAAATATAAGAAAATTCACTTTCGCAAACAGAGTGGTAGACGGTTGGAACAAGTTGGGGGAGAAGGTGGTGGAGGCCAAGACCGTCAGTAGTTTCAAAGCGTTATATGACGAAGAGTGCTGGGAAGACGGGACACCACGAGCGTAGCTCTCATCCTGTAACTACACTTAGGTAATTACAATAAACTCGGCGCATCACAGTGGTTAATTGCCATTATACTGGAAGCCTTTTGCCTCATCATAATATATTCAAGAACGGTTCATGATACTTTCAGTGTACTAAAAAAAAAAATTGTGGCCCTTAACCACTGTGCTACTCCGGCTCCAAATATGACACCCTATTTGTGCACATGAATTAAATTCTTGGCAAAAATTTTTTTTTTTTTGTTTGAAAATGTTAAATATCCTTCCCTGATCACACATTTAAAAAAAATATTTGAAATAGTACTTTCTTTGGCCTCAGTAGGGTCCGGAAAATCGCATGTGGCATCACGATTTGGTGGTTGCCCATGTCGTAGACCCCCGGAGCCAGTCGTGCGCCAGCTTCAACATGTGCGAGTTGCCACAAATAATTTTTTGTTCAATTTTTGCATACATTTCCAAATACATTTGTTTGTGTTTTTCTTGCCTATCCCATGTATAATGAACACGCACACAATATTATTGCAGTAGTACATCCGTATTGTCCCAAAACGCTGTGGTACATGTGTCACAAATGTCTCCACATATATTGCTCATATTTCCAATGTGTCATGTTCATTTATGTATATTTATAACATTTACACACTATACACTATCACATACTATATACATTCACCATCAACACACTTAGAACTTCCCGAGTGTGAGCTGCCACAGCCAGCCAGCCCTCCCTCCCTCCTCCAACACCTTACTTGCCCACATTCCTCCTCTCACCATACTGTTATTGATTTTATTACACTATTTACACACATTATGTACAAGTATCTACACGTTTTTTCACCATAACTATACAACTTGGCTGGTATTGTGTCCAAACAGCACAGTGGCCACCATACACTGCATGACAGTCACACAGCAGACGACAACGCTACGAGTATGACGCCACCTCCCTCACCAAAATGGCTCCTCCCAACATGATCCCGTTGCTGTTATTACACTATATACACACATTGTATATTCCCATGTACATATGTGTTTACCATAGCGAACCACTAAGCTAGTATGGTGAGCAAAACAAGAGTGGCTGCCACACAGTGACCCTACCTCGATTCCCTCCCTCCCTCACCAAAATTCCTCCAACCACAATACTACGCACAGTCCTAATTATCATCACAATCCTGTTATCACAATCCTGGTCACTAAAAACTGTAAATGAATAATCGACTACAAGTTTATTTTGTAAAGGAACATAGGAAGTCATTTGAAGATTTCTAGATGGACGAAATAATGCTGCGGTGCTGTGGCTAGTGCTGTGAACATCTCAAACAGCATTGATTCGCCGATATTTGAACATTGTACAGTCATTATTACACTCGGGCTCTTCTGTAATACTATCATGGATAAATAATACCAGTTACATATATATATTTTGTCATTATTAGGCAATGCTGTGGTCACAAGCTGAACAGCAGTGCTGAGAGCTTGTGCTGTGTGCACCAGCCTTGGTTGCTCACCGAGTACTGAGGCTCTCATACCTGGGAATGTTGGCCACGATTTTTTTTTTTTAAATGGCGTCTGTTTACAAGAGGCCTGAGGAAGCTGATGTGAGCCCCATGTAGCCGTGGGAGTTATGAATCATACGCTATACCTATTAGATCCCTGAGGCGCGTTGCGCACCACCTGTCGAGCGCCTATAGGCACGTTGTGCAGTGCTGTGGTTAATTAAAGAATTATGTAGCCTTGTAAATGTTTTTAATTTTATTAATCTTAGATTAACCCACTTGTAAAGAACTATGTATTTTATATACAATATTAATAATTAAATACTAGAGTTATTTGAACAATGAAATAATATTTACCTCTATCCAAAGTTTCCTGCAACAACCTGTTTTTGTATGTTATACTTGCTGAACCCTCATTTTCATAAAATTGCATTGGCAATGTTGATGCCTCGGTATAAAATTAGCCTTTCAAAGTTAATTCCTCGATAAACCATAGTCATACAAATTTAATATCTTAATATGAAGGAAGCTTAGTTATGTTGATGGTTGTAAATAAACTTAGCCTGGAAATGATTTTATCTCTGCATGAATAAAGCCTGACAACAGTGATGCTTCTTCATGCATGTACAATGGTAGCATACATTCCTCAACATGAAAAATAACTTAGCAACATTAATGCCATGAACATAGTCTGACAAAACTTGTTATGAATGTGTCTATATGAACCATTTCACCTCTTCAGTCTCGCTACATCACCGCTCTCTACTTCACATTCTCCTCCCTCACATCGGTTGGCTTTGGCAACGTTTCGCCAACCACTGAGATTGAGAAGGTCTTCACGATTTTCGTCATGATGATGGGCTGTGAGTGGGTTTAACTATGGCAACATGCTAGTAGTGTTGGCTGGTTCCCGGCTGGCTATAATAAGCCACATCTCTTGTTGGCCGGTCGAGAGATTGCCTGCATCTCTTGCTGTATGTCGAGAGACTTAGAGCAAATGTGCATTCTCTGCATCTTATTAAATAATAATAATCAGCTGTTTGACTGATATTGAACTAAGAATTTATTAAATTCCCTAATGTATAAAGTCTCTTGAAACAGCAAAGGTGTAGAAAATAGTTCACTGGCGTTTATGTTCTATGTTCCACTGTACAAGCATTACGTGTTCTGCACATAATGGCATCACAGTATTTTCATGTATGGCATCAGGATGAAGGTCAGGCTGTGTAAACATGCACAAATTAGTTTTAATTAAAATAGGTGAAAAATTTTCACATTAGCACTGAAACATTTGGCTGGTGGGTGGAGGACACCCACAAAACTTGCACAACCTGTCACTTATTACCATAGGTAAGTCTGAAGATTGAAACATCTGATTTATAATTAATTCCTGTTCATAAAGTTATGATAATTTAAATCAAATCTCCATATTCTGTTATTTTCTAACCTAAATTAACAATCCTTGTTTATTAAGTTATGTTATATAACTTCCTGATACAATTTATATTTCTTAAAATTATTATGCAAAATTAATTTATCATATCCCAAATAGTAATTGTTAATGACAAATTCATAATCAATGCTAATTAAACCAGTATCTGTTCTTGAATCCTCGTCACGGCCCTTGTGGATTTGTTCATTTGTTCTTGAAAGTATTTAACCCCAAAATTCAAAATCTGCTGTTCTTGTTTGTTAATTGATAACTAATATTCTGTAGTTTTCTAACCTTTTTTTTTAAATGTGAAAATGTTTTCTCACCCTATTTAAAACTTCTCAACTCGTTAAAATATTTTTAAGTTTTTGTATTTTCCTTATACATACCTGGAAAGGATTTACATTTTCTCCATCCAGTGACATGTGGTATAAAAGAAATTCTTTCACATAATAAAAAATTGTTCTCATTCGTTTACACTCCGATTCTCTAAATATGTATAACTGATTCACTAGTTAAATATAATTTTATCACATGTTGGTAGACACCTTACACCAAAACAGATAATCTTCAAAACTGTCACATAAAATATTCCTTTGTTGTCTTAATGGTTAATATATTCCCACTTTCACAATATTTTTTTCTTAGCTCACTGCTTGTTTAAGCATCTAACAACACTGTTGCTGTCTTCTTTCGTTTTTAATGTGAGTTCATTATCTTTTGGGTCAGCTCTGATGTCTTCTATTTTTATTTCAAGTGCAATCTCTTCCTTCCTTGATTTCTACCGAAACTCCCGTGACCTGCCTTGGATTTTAACGTGGCCTCCACTCTATAACACCCAGCGTCACTACTTCCCCCCCACAGGCGAAGTACGTGACAGCACTGTACTTCACCTTCAGTAGTCTCACATCGGTGGGCTTCGGCAACGTGGCGGCTAATACAGATGTCGAGAAGATTTTCACCATATTGGTTATGCTCATCGGCTGTAAGTACAAGCTGTGGATCTGGGCGCATGTGCATCATCTGATCAGTGATGAGTTAGATGCTGAGGATGAGGGATTTACAGTGGCAGCATTAGGAAGGATTCCAAGCATGCCCTGTAACAGTCATGCCCAATTTATAGAACAGCAGCTGTCTACATCTCAAATTCAGTCTGTGTTTTACCACATTACAGTACAGTAGTTTTGCTTTCAGTGGTGTTAATTTTTAATGCATTTAGGTAAGATATGGAAATAAAACTAAAGGGCACCCTTGGACTCTAACAAAATGCTAAGCAAAGATGCCCATGTGCCTATATGCTCTTGAGCAGCAACTTTGAAGGCAAGCGTGTTGCATGGTGTGCTGGTGATGAAGCTTTCACCTACTGACCAATTGGGCATATGTTTAGCCTACCTTTTCGCTGATGCCGTTACATGTGACCATAGGCAGTTAAGCGATCCTAAATTCGTCATGCTTGCTGATGGAATGCTTATGTCTTCTGCAACATTTTTAATTTCTGTGAAAGAACCGATCAAGACCGGTTTATATTAATTGTATTTTGCATGCTTGTACCTAATGTTGAGTTCTAGGCTCATGTGTACACATAGCGGATGCAAGATTTAAGGTGGTGCATGACTTAAAAATTTGTATTTTCATTGTCTTTTAAATTGGATTTGTATACTGTACTCTGTGTAATTATCTGTGTGTGTGTGTGTGTGTATGTGTGTGTAATTACCTAAGTGTAGTTACAAGAAGAGAGCTACGCTCGTGGTGTCCCGTCTTCCCAATACTCTTTGTCATATAACGCTTTGAAACTACTGACGGTTTTGGCCTCCACCACCACCTCACTTGACTTGTTCTAACCGTCTACCACTCTGTTTGCGAAAGTGAATTTTCTTATATTTCTTCAGCATCTTTGTTTAATTAGTTTAAATCTATGACCACTTGTTCTTGAAGTTCCAGGTCTCTGGAAATCTTCCCTGTCGATTTTATCAATTCCTGTTACTATTTTGTACGTAGTTATCATATCACCTCTTTTTCTTCTGTCATCTAGTTTTGGCATATTTAATGCCTCTATCCTCTCCTTGTAGCTCTTGCCCTTGAGTTCTGGGAGCCACATAGTAGCATGTCTTTGCACCTTTTCCAGTTTGTTGCTGTGCTTCTTAAGATATGGGCACCACACAACCGCTGCATGTTCTAGCTTTGGCCTAACAAAAGTCATGAACAATTTCTTTAGTATTTCGCCATCCATGTATTTAAAAGCAATTCTGAAGTTAGAAAGCGTGGCATAGGCTCCTCGCACAACATTCTTTATGTGGTCATCAGGAGATAGTTTTCTATCTAGAACCACCCCTAGATCTCTTTCTTTATCAGAATTCTTTAAAGATTTCTCACATAATTTATAGGTTGTGTGGAGTCTTATGTTCACCTATTCCACATTCCATAACATGGCATTTATTCACATTAAATTCCATTTGCCAAGTGGTGCTCCATATACTTATTTTGTCCAGGTCTTCTTGAAGGGCATGACAATCATCTAAGTTTCTTATCCTTCCTATTATCTTAGCATCATCAGCAAACATGTTCATATAATTCTGTATTCCAACTGGTAGATCATTTATGTAGACAATGAACATCACTAGTGCAAGAACTGAACCCTGTGGTACTCCACTTGTGACATTTCTCCAGTCCGATACATTGCCTCTGATTACTGCCCTCATTTTTCTATCGGTCAGAATTTTTCTGGGGGAGCCCCTTCGGCTCCCCGGAGCTTACTAGGCTGATATGCTAATGTCAGACTTTGGCATCAGTCATGTGTATGGAGTTCTATGGGCCTACCGGGGACCACGAGCCAGAACCTGGCCCCCTCAGAAAAGGCAAGGGGAGCAATGACCTATAGAAACCCCCGTGTGGTTGGAAGCATTCTATGTCTGCCATCGACCGGGTTAGGCACCCAGAAAGGTAAGCATCCCAAAACAAACCCCTATTCTGGTGAAAATTGCTGCCACAAGCCGAACAAGTGGATAGAACTCCCCCTAAAATAACAATCATGACATCACACATCGCCGTGCCGCTGTCCGCGCAGCTCCCCCCTTCCCGGGAGGGCGAAGGGGGAGCCCCAGACCCATCGCGCTGGCTATCCACCCCCAGTTCTAAGGCTGATGCTAAAGGCTGAGGTCATATGCTCTGGCTCTGGTGGATGTTTCAGCACTGTACCTAGAGTGTGGTGTCTGTCTTTATCCATGTTTTTCTAAAGTACTCGGGCTGCATGCGCCTAAGGTTTCCTTCCCTAGGTGCCCTGTAAGTACAGTCCTTGGGGCTTGGAGTTCCCTTCCACAAGTTCCTTTGGTTCTGCCCTTGCTAGGCTGTTTACTGCTTGGTTTTCGGCCTCCCCTTGTATACTCGGGTGTTCTGTCTCCCTTGTTCGCCTTGGGGTAGGGGGCAGTTTGCACTGGTGGGGCGCAGGGTATTGTTCAGCTAGTTTTCACCTATCATAGCGGCCGGCTCTGTACCGCCTGGGTGTGCTGTCCTCTTGCGGGGTTTTCTTTTTCTTTTTGTTTTGTGCCTGGTGGTGGGGGGGGGGGTCTGCCTTGGTTCTTGCCCCCTGTGTACTGAGTACTACTCCTTCTTCTGGTGGTTCCCCCTACTAAGTCCCCGTGAGTGTACACGTCCCGGGGGTTCAGTTCTTAGATCGTTATTTGGTAGTATTGGGCGCCGGTTAGCAGTATCCTGCCTGGGTTTACCAGAGCACAGGTCCTCTTCAAGTAAACGCTCAGGATCGTGGGTCCGATGGATGTGACCCCAGGGTCCCCCTACACTTTGTGCAAGTTCGAGGGTTGCTCTGTCACCTTGTCTCAGGGTGACTCTGTGTTTTGCCTCCATTCACTGCCTGTGGGGTCGGTGGCACCTTTGGCTCAGAGCCCTGCGAGTTTTGTTGCTTGTTTGTGGCTTGTTTACCCTGTCTTATGCTGACTATGTGGGTGCAGGTATCACGGGCGTTGCGCATCGTGTTTCGGTTGGCAACGCCCTAGGTGGTTTGCTCCCGGAAGCCCCGAGGCTGCCCCGTTTTGGTAATGGAGCTTCGGGGTGTTGGTTGCTTCGGTTTTCTTCCACACCCCTTGTCTTCCCCCCCACCTCCCCTTCCTGTCTGCATCCGGGTTCTTACCGTCTGTGGGTTCGGGGTCTGGGCGGGGCTTCGATGGTTTTGAGACTCGGGCGTTCTCGGGGAATTCTCCTTCCGGGGTAGCGATGGGGGCATTCGAGCCTGTTCCTCCAGTTGTGTTGTATGAGTCTGCCAGTGGGCTCCCTTCCTTGGTATTTTTCGCGGCTGCCCCAGTTTTTCTTGTGGCCGGGGCTTTGGGGGGACGGCTCGGCCCCGGGGTCTGGCATGTGGGTTCCCGGGGGCTGGGGAGGGGCTGCCTGGGGGCCCCGGGCCCCATTGGTCCCCGCCGGGGTTGTTTTACCCTTCGAGCAGGGCTTGCGGTTGCAAGGAGTGGGGTTTTTCCTTCCCCCCTCTTCGTACGAGTTGTTGGGCATGAGCCCCTCCCTGGGGTTGGTTCCTTATTCCTCAAGTCTGTTGGTTCCAGCCTGTTCGTGGGTGCTCTTTGCGGTTTTTTCACCCCGTTTCTTGGGACGGGACTTCCCTGTCATGTTCCCCTTTCCTTTTTGGGGGTTCTGCATGACTTTTGGTTTCGGGTGCGACTGTGCTTTTCTGTGCCTTCGTGATTTCTGCTTTCTTGTGGATGTTCTCAAAGGTTCGGGAAGGTTTCGCCCCTCCCCGTATTATTGGAACATCTGGCGTCTTTTGGTGTGGCTTCCCTCCGGTTTTTCTGGGCTTGTTGGTCCCCTTCCGGATTTATCCTGGGTTTTCGGTCCTGTCTTGCTGTTTTGTTCCAGTGTTTTCTTCGTCCTCGGTCTCGGCACCGTTCGTTTTCTTTACATACTCCTTGTCTGGGTGCCTGTTTGGGCTACTTGTAGCCCAATTGGGTTGCTGGTTCGTTCCTTGTCTTCCTTACATTCACTGGATATATTTGTCGCTGCTTCCTGTTTTCGCTTCTGTTCCCGGTCGCTGGGATGTTTCTGCCCCTGTGCCCATCCTTCGGGTCACGGACTGTTTGGGCTATTTGTGCAGTAGTCCTTTTGGGCGCCTTTCCGCCGAGCGGGTTGTGCGCGTGCGCCGTGGGAGTTTGTTTTGGTGTGGGCGGTGTGCACGAGCGCTCGTGTTTTGCACCCTTTTCTCTCGGGTGCTTCGCCTCTTTCTTCTCGTTTCTCCAGTCCTTGCCCCGCAACTACTTGGGTGTTCTGGGTTGCGGTTATGGGGCGGACGCTGGGGTTTTACCCGTGTTATGAGTGTGGGGCGCCTTTTTCGCCTCTCCCCTCCTCTTCTGCACGTGCGGCTCGGGGCTTCTTCCCCTGGTGGTGCTCCCGGCATCTTCTCGGCTACGTTGTGTCATGACGTGTTCGTGCCTCTGTTCTGCAGGCGAGTTTATGCGATCTGGCGTCTATCAGCCAGGCGTTGATCCTTGGTTTTTGGTGTGCAAATGTGGGACCAGCAGGACACAGGTGCCTGCAGGGGGTCTCTTGGCCCATGCGGGACAGCTCCTCATTGAACCCATCCAGTCCAACTCCTACGCATGTCCGACCCATGCTTGTGTTAGTCCCTGGGCCCCACCTCCACGAGTTACGTGGTACAATGGTGGAGGTGACTGTTATGAGGTACGGTTTCCCTGTGTCTAGATGTTATGAGGTGCCATTTTGATCTGGTTTTGTTACCGAGGGTGAGTGTTGGGTTTGTTGTGGCGTTGTTTGGCCCTTGCGTGTTTTCCTCCTGGGGCCATTGTGTGTTTGTCTGTGCTAATTGTTCAGCTTGTCTTCTCTGGGTCGCTCATTCCTTGCCTGCCTTGCAGTACCTGGCTTAGCCCTTCCAGGTTCGTTGGCTTCTCTGTACTCCCCTGGTTGTCCTCACCTCGTTGTGATTGAGGGGTTGTGCTTTTCGCTCTTTTGTCCTGCTCCTCTGTCGCTCACCTGCCATATGCATGGCTTCTGGGCTTACCTTGTTGTACTCGCCTCGTTGTGTTTACGGGAGTTGCATTCGGTGTTTTTTGGTCTCTCCTCTCGCCTGTCGTTCAACTTCTGTGCGACTTCCTGAGCCTGTTGGGCTCTGTCGTCTCTCCACTTGACGCTGTGTGGGGAGGTTGGCCTCCAGCTCATCTCTTCCTCCTGATTTCGATTTGTCTCCTCCTCCTGACGTTAGTCCTTTGTGGTCTCTCCTGCTCTTTTGGCGTCCGTTCCTCCTGTGTCCCCTGGGACATCTTTATCTACCCTCTCCTTCCTCTGAGGGGTCTTGCTTGTGGTTGTGTTGTCCCCTCTGCTTTGTCTGTCTCCCAGTGTCGTGCAGCTTCCTTCCCATCATCTGCTTGATGCCTGCTTGATGGAGTTTTGGGAGTTCTTCTCTCCGAGCCCGGCCCGTGGTCGGGCCGTTGCTTGGTGCGGCCCGTGGGCACGCGTACCCACCACAGCCCGGTTGGTCCAGCACTCCTTGGAGACGGCTTTCTAGTTTTTTCTTGTGAATGTCCGTGGTTGCATTGGCAGTTGTTGCTGTGCCTTTTGGCTCTGATTGCCAGGTTTGGTTTTCTGGTTCCTGGCTTTCCCTGCCTGTTGGCTTTTTCTGCGTCTCGTGGGTTCCTTTTCCTAGGGACTCGGTCGGGGCGTGGTCTCCAGTCCTCCTGGCGTGCTCGCTGGTGTTGAGACTTTTTGTCCGGCAGACGTTCCACCTCCTTCTTTGCTGGCTTGGTTTTCCGGCTCTTCCTGCTCGGTGGTTGCACCCGAGATCTTCCCGCGGCTCCACCTCTTCTCGGCTCGTTTGGTCCATGGCCGGGCTGGTTCGCCTTTGCCTTGGGTCTGGGGGTTCAGGGCCGTCATTTGCCACATACTGTCGCCTCGTATCATGCGGCGCTGACGGAGCTGCTTCAACTTCCTTTCAGTATTGAGGTTACTTCTGCTCCATTTAGCATGCTGCCTCGGGCGTTGTTTCACCTCCGGCCTGCTCATGCGCCGCCTGAGCGGTCCTAGTCATTGGACAAAGTGCTCTTATCTTTTCCTCCGTTTGTTGTGGCCCCTTATGTTCTGGTTTGCTTCTACTAGGCTCTTTTTCTGTTGGCCTTGGCCTCTGAAGGTCGGGTTGGTGACCTTCCTCCTCTCCTCCTGCACAGGGGTATTCTGTTCCTTCAGTCATGGTGATGGGGTTGTTCGTTGGGGCAGTCTCCTTCTTTTTGGTGGAGATTGAGACGACTGCTTCCTGAGGGGTTCTTGGGTTGTTGATGCTTGGTTGTTTTGGCCGGGGGTGCATCCTGTTTGGTGTCAGGTGGCGACCTTCCACTGTTCATTGCGCACCACGACTTCTGTGTCCTGGGTCGCGCTTTGGGTTGATTCGATTTCCCTCCTTCCCTGTTTTGTGGATGCGGGGCTCCTGGGTCGTCCACAGGATTATTACGGCTAGCCAGCCTGCGGTCTCTCCCTGTATCCATGTTTGCAAGTTGGCGGCTCTTGCCGCTGTTTTTGGCAACATGTCATGGGCTGTCATTCGGGAGCGGGGTTTTTTGGTGGTCGAGCAGGGTCCAGGCTGCTCGTTATCTCGTGCGCGTTCCTGGGCCTAGTCGGGCCTGTGTTGCTTTGGATCGGCATTTGCAGCCGTTTGTCTCGACTTAGAGTTGAGGAGTGAGTGGCGACCGCCTCCCGGGTAGGTCCCTTTACTTTCCTCTGTGGGGAGTTAGCTCTGGGGGCTCCCCCCCCCCCAGAAAACCAGCGTTGAATGTAATGAAACGCCATTTTCTGGACGAGTTCCGGAGGCGCAACGGCATCCCTCCCTCCCTCCAGTCGGCGTTTTTTTATCACGTTTTTGACATTCGGCCTCAGAACTGGCGTGATGGGTCTGGGCCTTCAGCTTTCCTCTCCCGGGGAGGGTGGAGCTGCGCAGACAGCGGCGCGGCGACGTGTGATGTCATGATTGTTTGCTCATTTATTTTAGGGGGAGTTCTATCCACTTGTTCAGCTTGTGGTAGCAGTTTTCACCAGAATAGGAGTTTGTTTTGGGACACTTACGTTTCTGGGTGCCTAACCCGGTCGATGGCAGACATAGAATGCTTCCAACCACACGGGGGTTTCTATAGGCCATTGCTCCCCTTGCCTCTTCTGAGGGGGCCAGGTTCTGGCTCGTGGTCCTCGATAGGCCCATAGAACTCCATACACATGATTGATGCCATAGTCTGACATTAGCATATCAGCCTAGTAAGCTCCGAGGAGCCTCTGGGACTCGCCCAGAAAATGGCGTATCATTACAATCAACGCTAATTTTTTATCCATGTTAGAAGCTTACCTGTCACTCCTCCAATATTTTCCAGTTTCCAGAACAACCTCTTATGTGGAACTCTGTTGAAAGCCTTTTTTTAGGTCCAGATAGATGCAGTCAACCTAACCATCTCTTTCCTGTAAAATCTCTGTGGCTCTATCATAGAAACTGAGTAAATTCGGTAAACAGGATCTTCCAGATCGAAAACCATACTGTCTGTCTGATATTACATTACAGTATTTCACTCCAGGTGTTCTACCCATTTAGTTTTTACTATTTTTTCCAATATTTTGACTATTACACTTGTCAATGATACAGGTCTATAATTTAGGGGGTCTTCCCTGCTGCCACTTTTGTAGATTGGAACTATGTTACCCTGTTTCCACACATCTGCTACGACTCCAATACTCAGGGATGTCTGAAAAATCAGCCGAAGTGGTATGCTGAGCTCAACTGCACATTCTTTCAGAACCCATGGTGAAATTCCATCTGGGCCAACTGCTTTGTTCTTATTTAACTCCAAGAGCATTTGTTTCACTTCATCTCTAGACACCTCTATGTGCTTTATGTTGTTCTCTAGAATTCTTATTGTGTCAGGTTCCCTGAAGATCTTATTTTGTACAAACACACTTTGGAACTTTTCGTTTAATGTTTCACATATTTCCTTTTCATTTTCCGTGAATCTATTTCTCATTTTCAACCTCTGAATATTATCCTTTACCTGCAATTTCTTGTGTATGAATATATAGAATAGACCTGAATCTGTTTTTCATTTGTCTGCAATCCCTTTTTCAAAATTTCTTTCTGCCTTTCTCCTCACTGCCGTATAGTTGTTTCTCACATCTTTGTATTGCTGGTATGTTTGGGGGTTAGGCCTTTTTCTATATTGATTCAATTTTTGTGTCTTTTGGTCTCTGTCCCTCTCGCAATTTCTGTTGAACCAATCCTGCTTCCTAGTTCTGCATCTCTGCTTTGGTATAAATTTTTCTGTGCCTTTGTCATATATTTCACAAAACTTGACATACATCTCATTCACTTCCTTGCCTAGCAACAAGTCTGTCCATTATATTCACTAAAAGAATTTCTATGGTCGCCATAATGTCCTCTCCTGAAGTCAGGTTTTTCAACTGCTTCAACCTCCTTATTTTCTTCCAGATTATAATGCATTGCATACTTTATTCCCAAAAAGACAAGGTCACTTTTACCCTGTAAAGGAAGGTACTGAATGTCAAATATCTCTTCCTCCTTCCTGGAAAATATCAAATCTAGCATGGAGGGAACTTCCTCACCTTCCCTCATCCTCGTAGCTTGTTTAACGTGTTGATACAAGAATGTTTCCAGGATGAGGTCTACAAATCTACAGGTCCAAAAATCCTCTGTTCTAGTTTCATATGCTTCCCAGTCTTTGGATTTCAAGTTGAAGTTGCTGACTATCAACAGTCTTGATCTATCTTTATTCGCTCTTGCTATACTGTAATCTCTCTCGTTATTGTTATAAGACCCTCTCATTTACTATGTAGCTCCTCCTTTGTCCATATGTTGCTTGGCGATGAACTATATCCATTTATGATCATTAGTTTATCATCCTCATGGCAGATCTCTAGTGCTATTATGTCAACTTCTCGTGGATTGGCAATCATTATTTCGTTCACCTTTAAGTGGTCTTTCACCATCACAGCAACGCCACCGCCTTTCCTAATTTTTCTGTCCTGTCTCCAAATTGAGTAGCCCCTTGGGAATTTGATCTCATTTAAAATAACATCTTCAAGATTTGTTTCCGTGAGTGCAACAATGTCTGGTGTCTGCAGCTGTATTACATCCTTAACTCCAGTATCTTTGATCTCACTCCATCTACATTTGTGTATTAAATTTTCAGGAACATGTTCCCCTTCTCCTTATTCTTCACTTCCCTCTCTAGCAATTTTTGTTGGTTTGCCTTTTTTTGTACCATTTTACTGGCCTGCCTACCCCTATGACTTTGTAGAAAAAAGAATTGATTTCTTCGTTTCTGCCTTCATTTAGGCATTTTGTCTCTACGAGGTTTAGTTTCAGCTTCTCTCTGTCTTCTCTTGAAAGATCTGGTCTTAATGACCACACTTTCCCATCCTCATCACTTGGTAATTTTCTAACATTCCTTAGTACTTCTTCCATCTGTTTGGCAACGTTTAGGGTGATCCTCAAAGGTCGATCTTTCCCTTTTACGTATTTTCCAATCCACCCGTAGTCGCAGACATTCCCTATGGTAGTTAGATCTTCCACAAAGCCAACAATTTTATCTACTACTTTCGCTTCTTCTACAACTCTTTCTGACCTAGATGTTATCTCCTTTTCTTTGCAACCAAAAATTATCAGAGACTTACTCCGATCAATTGTGTTTTGCACCAACTTCGGGTTAGATGCCAATTCCTTTCTCACTTCCAGCCTAATGTTTGTTTTATCCTGGTTGCTGCAGTGTTTGGCTTTCTTTACTGCTTCTTAAACTTTTTCCTTCTTCTTGGCCACTTGTGCATAGGTGAGTTGCATATCCTTCATGCACTGTTCTATTCCCTGTGTAACTTCCTCCATTCAAAATTCAAATGTTTATTCAGGTAAAGTACATACATACAAGGTGTGATACAAACATTGATGGATTTATAGATTGAGCTAGTACATACAATGCCTAAAGTCACTATTACGCAAAGCGTTTCGGGCAGGAAAAATACTAAAGACTAAAACTTAATACTAATTGAGATTAACCCTTTAACTGCGCGGCCTATAAATATGACACCCCCCAGTGCACAGGAAATGAAACCTTGGGAAAAAATTCTTTTTTCTTCTGAAAGTGTCAAAAACCCTTCCCTGTATATGGGTATAGCAATGGAAGTTCGAAATTGTACTTACTTTGGCTGCTATGGGGTCCGAAAGGTAGGGTGTGACGTCATCATTCCCCATGCGCCAGAGCAGTATGCACCCGGGGCCAGTGGGGCGCCCGGGGCGGGGCGCGCGAGTTGCCGTGAATATATTTTTGTTCATTTTTTGCACACAGTTCCAAATACATTTTATTTGTTTTTACATGCTAATCCTATGTATAATGAACATGTACACTACATTATTGCAGTAAAACATCCGTACTGTCTGAGGACACTGTGTTACGTGCATGACACTTGTGTACACATATGTTGCACATATTTACCATGTATCATGCTAATTTATGTATATATGCAATCTATTTACAGACTATACACTGTCACACACTATCAACACACTCAGAACACCGCGAGTGTGAGCAGCCACACCCAGCCAGCCCTCTCTCACTCCAACATCTTACTCGCCAACATTGCTCCTCCCACCATTCTGTTATTGTTCTTATTACACTAATTACACATGTTATATATACCTATCTACATGTTTTATTTACCAGAACTATGCAAGTAAGCCGGTATTTTGTCCAAACAGTACAGTGGCCACCATACACTGCATGACAAATCACACAGCAGACAGCAGACGACGCCACGATTACGACGTCACCTCCCTCACCAAAATAGCTCCTCACAACATACTCCTGGTGCTGTTATTACACTATTCACACGCAATGTATATACCAATGCACATCTGTGTTCCCCATAGCGAACCACGAAGCTAGTATGGTGAGCAAAACAGAGTTACTGCCACACAGTGAGGCTACCTCAATTCTCTCCCTTCCTCCCTCCCTCACCAAAATTCCTCCTTCCTACGCACAACGCTAATTATAACCACAATCCTGGTCAATAATACCTGTAAATGAATAATTGACCACAAGTTTATTTTGAAAAGGAACCTAAAAAGTAGTTTGAAGATTCCTAGATGGACGAAATAATGCTGTGGTGCTGTGGCTAGCACTGTGAACATCGTGAACAGCATTGAATCACTGATATTTGAACATTGTACCCAGTCATTATCACACTCGGGCTCCTCTATAATACTATCATGGCTAAATATAACAGACTATATATATATTTTGACAATATTAGGCGATGCTGTGGTCACGCGCTGAACAGCAGTGCTGTGTGCTCATGCTGCGAGCGCCAGCCTTGGTTGCTCACTCACTACTGAGGCTCTGACACCCGGCAGTGTGGACCATGATTTTTTTTAAAGATGGCGTCTGTTTACAAGAGCCCTGAGGAAGCTGATGTGAACCCCTTGTAGCCGCGGGAGTTTTGAATAGAATGTGAAAAATAAAAACACCCAGAGGCGGGTTGCACACCCGAAGCCTGGGCCTGCAGGCGCGTTGCGCAGTTAAAGGGTTAAAGTATAAATTGTGTTGAGAAAATATAAAAATACAAAAGGGGGAACATGGCAGAAAAATAGCAAATATACTATTTGGTCGACAAACAGCATTGTTTAAAATAGTAGACATGGGTTGACATTTAGGGGTCTGTGCTGACAAAATCTGTTTTTCCTGTTGGATTTCCTTACCTAACCTATTGTAGTCATTTATGTTTAAATTTGCTTTAGCTCCTTCTAAAGCTATTTTTAAGAGTTTATTTTCCTCTTCCATGGCTTTGGAATGTGTTTCCAATTGATTCTTATTCTTGTACAAGTCTTTCACTAAACCCACAAGACATAAAATTTTGCTTCACAAATGGTCATTACTTTCTTTCAATTTAATTATTATTTCTACATGAGAGTTCACTATAGTATCTAATTTTGCCAACTTGTTGTGTAGACTGCTTATATCAATGCTTTCTTCATTGAATCCCCAAAAATCGAGCTCTATTTTGTTTTTCCTCTTGCCGGCTGCCATCTTGAATGTTCTTGTCTGTCCTGGAAACACTAGGGCAACTTTTTCTTATGTAATTTTTTCACTTTAGCACATTCCTGTCATCTCACCTATTTTTCAAAATCACTATACATGTATTTTCTCTTTAACACCACTCACTATCATCAACTTGTACTACAATACTTAGGATTGTTGAAGTATGCTGGAGCTCCTGAGATGCAGGTGTTGACACTAGGGGTGTCATCTTTTTTCAAGGGAGTTTGTTTTGGGGTTGACCCGAGGACTGTTGTGACCCCAGCGGGTGACCTGACGGCCACCTGTTACTGTCTGCATTTACCTTACCAGCTCAGTGGTTCTCTGTGGTGATCACAAATGCAGATACTTAATAAACCAATACACACATTATATTTAACAGCAAAAGGATTATGTTGGGAGGAGCCATTTGAGTGACAGTGGCCGCGTCGTCTGCTTGACTTGTCCAGCTGTGTAGAGTGTGGCCACTATGCTCTTTGGGCACTATACCAGCTTAATTGTACAGTTATGGTGAATAAAACATGTAGATACTTATATATAATGTGTGTATATAGTGTAATAACACCACAAACAGTATTGTTGAGGGAGAAATTTTAGTGTGTCTGGCCTTGAACCAGTGAGGGAGGCAGCAGTCAGCTGATAGTGTGTGTTGCGACCCCTCTTATTGCCTTAACTCGCAATACGAGCTTTGTTGTACAGTTATGGTGAACAAAACGTGTAGATACTTGTATATACCATCTGTATAAAGTGAATAAATGCAAAAACAGTGTGAGAGTTTGAAAATGGAATGTGGAATGGTAATGAGGGAATGGTAATGAAAATTTCTAAAAAATTTCTTTAATTCTTTTAACCTTTATTCCTGTCATGATATTCACTTAGGTCGCCAGAGAAAGGACTTGCATAGCTAACACACCAGTGTAGTAAGCAGCTCATTCCTCACACTGGGACCATTTATGAACAATTGACTAGGTGCGAGCAAACGCCGAGACCCCAAAAAGTTGAAATCCCCTCCACTTAGGCAGTTGACCTTCGCCATTCGCCAAAGCGAATCTAGCAAGTAGGTTCTGGGCTCTCACAACAAGAATTTATTGTTGTGTGGTGCCATATATTTAGTCCAAAACCCATGAATCTGTTTCAATTTAATAGTCAAGTGTGACAGTACACTTGCAGGGCACTATAAATATGTGGGGTGTAATGAAAAGACAGTGTTCAACATAACAACATAGTTTATTCAATAAAGTACTAACTACAACAAAACAAAAGAAATATCAATGACGTTATGCGAACTCCTTCCTGTGACACTATCAATGACAGCTAGACACCAGCCCCTCGGATTGCATAATGAACTAACTTGAACGTAAGGCGTGAACACAGGGGAACCAATCAAGCAAGACAATCTAATCTCTAATCACAAATACAACATTTGACATGGTAGGCTATGAGAAACATCTCCAATAACCTCCTATCCTTTCCCTATGCTCCTTGCAGCCAACACCTGCAATAGCAGTTGCAATGTACTCAAATTATTAGCCTGTCAATGACACATCAATGACTAATGGGTTCACTGGCAACTCCAGCAACCCTTCCTCAAATTAATCTTTACGTAACACTCCGTCCCACGGACGGTCAACAATCAATAACAATTGATTTACGTTAATAACAAAGTAATATTTACGTTAACTTAATTAATCTTACAACTGTCACTAGTAATGAGGAAATTACACAAACACTCTACCCGTCAAATATTCAGTAAGAAAATCCCTTGAATCCCTGTACATCCAAACAGCTGATTAATCTCTTTACTAGTTATGTTAATTTACGTTATCGGTCCTATCACTCTACGATGGTAAACTTTGATTTTACAGTGTCCGAAGTGCTAAGAGAATGGTAATCACTTGTGATTACCTTTAGAGCAATTAATTAATGTCTTCAAGATCAATAATTAATCAATTATACAAATACGATACAAATACAAATATTTATTCAGGTAAAGTACATACATACAAGGTGAAATACAAAAGTTGATGGATTTATAGATAGAGCTAGTACATACAATGCCTAAAGCCACTATTACGCAAAGCATTTCATGCGGAAAAACACTAAGACTAAAACTTAATACTAACTTAGATTAAAGTATAAATTGTGTTGAGAAAAAATCAGAAAAAAAGGAAAGAAAGGTGGGGGGGGGGTGGAAACATGGCAGAAATAAAGCAAAATACAATTTGGTCAACAAACAGCATTGTTTAAAATCGTAGACATGGGTTGACATTTAGGGGTGAGGTAGGTTACATTGAGTTAATTAGGTGGTACTTGGTTTTTATCTTAAACTGGTTGGTAGAGGTACAGTCTTTAATAGAATTGGGAAGGTCATTCCACATTCGAGGTCCCTTGATTTGTAAAGCATTTCTAGTTTGACTAAGTCGTACTCTTGGAATATCAAATAGGTATTTGTTTCTGGTGTGGTGCTCATGGGATCTGTTACAACCTTCTAGGAAGCTTTTAAGGTCAGGATTGACATTACAGTTCAGCATTTTATATATATAAAATACACATGAGAGGATGTGTAGTGACTTAATATCTAACATATTCAGAGATTTAAGCAAGGTTACCGAGTGATGTCTGGGGCCAGAGTTAGATATTGTCTAACTCTGGCATCACGACAGGACATAAGGAAGTGATAGCTGCTATCACTTCCTTATGTCCGGTCGTGATGGTCAAGTGGTTTAAGGCGTCCCTGTACATACCAGTTGCGTTGCTCCTGGGAGTATGGGTTTCGAGTCACTTCTGGGGTTGAGTTTTCAGTTGTATCTAGTCCTGGGACCATTCAGGCTTGTTTGCATTTGTGTTCCCGCTCCAATCTTGGGCATAGCATTTTATCAAATCACCTCATTTTTTGGGGCAAGCACGTGAG
>WNGS01072847.1:13644836-13659235 GCA_020271785.1 Procambarus virginalis
TGCTCACTCAGCACTAACCCAGCTAGCATCCCTAGGGCATTCTGGGAATATTTTCCAAGATGGCTGCCTCTCACTGAAGGTCCCAAGAGTCCATATCGTACACAACCTACCGCGCGCACATTTTGAATGGGTATGAAAAAATGAAAAAAGAGTTTTCTCGGTTGGCACAGTTTCCACTGACCCGAGTTTCTCTTGGTTGGCGCAGTCTAGTGGTTAACTGACTAGTCAGAGAGACAAGAGGAGCAAATCAAGGAACTAGTTGAAAATTGTAAGGTATGGAAAGTGAAGAGTGGTGACTTTGAAGAAATTAACAAGAAAATACTCATATGGCGAAAAATCCTCATCGAGGCCACTAGGGTTAGTGGCCTTGGGTAAATCAGATAAATCAGGTAAAACTCAAGGAAACTTACAGACTAACATAGGATCAGGCAAGGATATGCTAAGAAACTTCCTTGACAAACTCAAATAAAGGAGGTTAATGAAGAACTAGGAAAGTGCAAACAGGAAATCAAAAATGTATGCGCAAGTCGTAAAAGAGAAAGAGATGATCAAGAAGAGATTGTTTGGAAGTCAAAATCAGAAATTACCAACATGAAGCAGAAGTTAGGCAAGCAATTAAGAAAGAAATTGTAACCAACAGTAAATTAATACAAAACACCTCAGATAGAGAAGTCCATAATAATTTTTGAGTGTTTAAAATGTTCAAAGACTGAAGGGCTCCAGTAAATGGATATCTTGAAAAAAAAAAATCCTCTGCATCTCTCCTGGCTGTGAGAGCCTCATTACTGAGTGTGACCTAGGCTGATGCATGCAACAGGAGCTCACAGCACCCACATTATATTGATGAATAAAAATGAGATAGAATATGATTTTGCAAAAAGAAGACAATATACAACATTCAGATATCTGTGAAGACAATCCACAAAGAAATCACATTAATGTGATGTATCAACGAGAAATCGGTAAGAGCCGTGAGTAGGATCTGAACCCATACACATGGTATTCCCATGCAAATGCCCTAGACCACTGCACCACAACAAGCAATGCAACCTGGGATTCCACTGGTGAATTGTTACTTGTTCTCTATACCTCTCTGAGAGGACCATTTTTGGCTCTGGTTCTTGGTAGGCCACACAGAACTAATTTGTTTGATGTGACCATTTGTATAGAGAAATCTGTGAGATAACTTGAAGGAGCCACCAGGGCTCTTCTAAAAACTAAAAAAAAAAAATATGGCCCTACTGAGGGCTCAACAGGAAAGAACATTTAATTATAATCAATACTTAATTGTACAATCTTAGATAAACTGGGTGACTTTTAGCAGTTATTGTATTAAAAGTATACATATGAACATGAATACAGAACATTATTACTTTATCAACATTAGTTCAAATAAGGAAATAATATAATTGAAAACATTAACAAAGAAATATAAGAATTAATATTTTCTGACATCGTCAGAAATTACTTCCATTCTGGCATTGAGAGTGTTAGGAGTACTGTAATTCTGATATATTTGTTAGTTCCAAGATGTTTTACAAGGACAATAGGCCTACAGTATTCATTAATTTTGCCACTGAATTTTTTAAAGTATAAACTTGCACGCATTTTAACAAGTTTAATTTTATTTTAAATTTATTTTCACTACTTTTCTTTTACATGGATCAAATTGAACAGCTTCTAAGTTGACCTAACATAACACTAACTCATCCTGGAAACATCTTGTATCAACATGTTAAACAAGCTACGAGGATGAGGGAAGGTGACGTTCCTCCATGCTAGATTTGATATTTACCAGGAGGAGGAAGAAATATTGACATTCAGTACCTTCCTCCCTTGGGTAAAAGTGACCATGTCTTTTTGAGGATAAAGTATGCAATGCGTTATAATCTGGAAGAAAATATGATGGTCGATGCAATTGAAAAACCTGACTTTAGGAGAGGACATTATGGCAACCTTAGAAAATTTTTTAGAGAGTATAATTGGACAGACTTGTTGCTAGGCAAGGAAGTGAATGAGATGTATGTCAAGTTTTGTGAAAATATGATAAAGGCACAAAAAAATTTATACCAAAACAGAGAAGCAGAACTAGGAAACAGGATTGGTTCGAGAAAGTGCGAGAGGGCCAGAGACCAAAAGACACAAAAATGGAATCAATACAGGAAGAGGCCAAACCCCCAATCATACCAGCGATACAAAGATGCGAGAAACAACTACACGGCAGTGAGGAGAGAGGCAGAAAGAAATTTTGAAAAAGGGATTGCAGACAAATGTAAAACAAAACCAGGTCTATTCTATAAATTCATAAACAACAAATTGCAGGTAAAGGATAATATTCAGAGGTTGAAAATGGGAAATAGATTCACGGAAAATGAAAAGGAAATGTGTGAAACATTAAACGAAAAGTTCCAAAGTGTGTTTGTACAAAATGAAATCTTCAGGGAACCAGATACAATAAGAATTCCAGAGAACAACATAGAGCACATAGAGGTGTATAGAGACGAAGTGGAAAAAATGCTCAAAGAGCTAAATAAGAACAAAGCAGTTGGTCCAGATGGAGTTTCACCATGGGTTCTGAGAGAATGTGCACCTGAGCTCAGCATCCCTCTTCAACTGATCTTTCAGGCATCCCTGTTTACAGGAGTTGTAGCTGATGTGTGGAAAAAGGCTAACATAGTTCCAATTTACAAGAGTGGAAGCAGGGAAGACCCCCTTAACTCTTCAATTGCGCATCGCATCATATGATGCTTTGACCGACTTGCAGAAAATTGCGCATCGCATCATATGATGCGTTGGAGTACTACGCAAGATTTAAACGGCCCGCGGATACACGGGGTTCACCACACCTTCATCAGGGCTCTTGTAAACAGACGCCATTTTTAAAAAAAATCGTGGGCCAATCTCCCGGGTGTTAGGGGCCTCAGTATCGAGTAAGCTACCAAGCCTGACGCACGCAGCATGAGCTCACAGCACTGCTGTTCAGCTTGTGACCACAGCATCGCCTAAAAATGCCATAATATACTTGTTCATGCTATTATGTAGCGATAATATTATTACAGAAGACCCCTGACTGTGATAAAACTGACCATGGGTCTGATAATAAGAGGATTGTGATGATATTTAGCGCTGTGCTCCATGGAGGAAGGAGTAATGCTGTGGGAGGGAGGGTGGTGGCGTTGTTATCTGACTGTGTGTGGCCACCTTTTATTGACTGCACTCACCATACCAGCTCAGTGGTTCGTTATGGTGAAAACAAATGTAGATACTTATATATAACGTGTGTATAGAGAGTATAAACAGCAAGAGTAGGAGGTTGGGAGCCGTCATTTTTGTGAGAGGAGCGTCGTCTGCAGGAATTATCGTGTTGTTTACTGGTGACCACGATGGTCTTTGGGCACCATACCAGTTTACTTGTACAAGTTTGGTGAATAAAACCGGTAGATATTTGTATATAATGTGTGTATATAGCGTAATAACACCACAAGCAGTATTGTTGGAGGAGAAATATTAGTGCATCTGGCCTTGAGGGCGGCAGCCATCAGCTGACTGTGAGGTCCATCAGTGGCAGTGGCAGCCAGTGGCGGGCTGCCACTGCCTGCCACTGCCACTCAGCATACCAACTTAGTGGTTCGTTATGGTGAACACGAATGTAGATACTTATATATAGCGTCTGTATATAGTGAATAAAAGCAAAAACAGTATTGTGGGAGGAGAATGTGGGCGAGTCAGATGACTTGAGGGAGGGCGTGAGTGGCTGGCTGGTACACGGCGGTCACTCCTCGTTACTTTTTGACTCATAATAGCAACTTAGTGGTTCGTTATGGTGAACAAAACATGCAGATACTTATATATAACCTGTGTATATAGTGTAACAACCGACAAAGTATTTGTTCACTGTTTGATGAACATAATTGAATCAACAATAAGCACACCATATTTTGAGTACAGCGATGATTCACCCATTTCATTATATAAATATATCACACTACACACAATTGAATAATATTACAGCAAAAAAACTACGAAAAATCAATCAGAGACATTGAAATAATTAGGCAATTATCTCTTTGTGGCAACTCCGGCCTGACAGCTGGCGATCAACAGACCGCCTGGGACGCATGCTGAGTGAGCGCCTGTTTTGTGCCAGACTTCCCTGCCCTATAGCGACCAATATATTCAACTTACGATTTTTTTATTTTTCCCGTGATCAGTGAACACAAATTAACAGGTTAGGAAGAAAAAATATTTTTTTTTTGTATGCGCCTGTGGGTGTCAAATGGTATATAGCTATGCGCCATTTAAGGGTTAATTATAGACCGGTATCATTGACAAGTGTAATAGTCAAAATATTGGAAAAAATAATTAAAACTAAATGGGTAGCACACCTGGAGAGAAATGATATAATATCAGACAGACAGTATGGTTTTCGATCTGGTAGATCCTGTGTATCGAATTTACTCAGTTTTTATGATCGAGCAACAGAGATATTACAGGAAAGAGATGGTTGGGCTGACTGCATCTTTCTGGACCTAAAAAAGGCTTTCGACAGAGTTCCACATAAGAGGTTGTTCTGGAAACTGGAAAATATTGGAGGAGTGACAGGTACGCTTCTAACATGGATGAAAAACTTTCTGACTGATAGAAAAATGAGGGCTGTGATCAGAGGCAATGTATCGGACTGGAGAAATGTCACAAGTGGAGTACCACAGGGTTCAGTTCTTGCACCAGTGATGTTTATTGTCTACATAAATGATCTACCAGTTGGTATACAGAATTATATGAACATGTTTGCTGATGATGCTAAGATAATAGGAAGGATAAGAAATTTAGATGATTGTCATGCCCTTCAAGAAGACCTGGATAAAATAAGTATATGGAGCACCACTTGGCAAATGGAATTTAATGTTAATAAATGTCATGTTATGGAATGTGGAATAGGAGAACATAGACCCCACACAACCTATATATTATGTGAGAAATCTTTAAAGAACTCTGATAAAGAAAGAGATCTAGGGGTGGTTCTAGATAGAAAACTATCACCTGAAGACCACATAAAGAATATTGTGCAAGGAGCCTATGCTATGCTTTCTAACTTCAGAATTGCTTTTAAATACATGGATGGGGATATACTAAAGAAATTGTTCATGACTTTTGTTAGGCCAAAGCTAGAATATGCAGCTGTTGTTTGGTGCCCATATCTTAAGAAGCACATCAACAAACTGGAAAAGGTGCAAAGACATGCTACTAAGTGGCTCCCAGAACTGAAGGGTAAGAGCTACGAGGAAAGGTTAGAAGCATTAAATATGCCAAAACTAGAAGACAGAAGAAAGAGGTGATATGATCACTACATACAAAATAGTAACAGGAATTGATAAAATCGACAGGAAAGATTTCCCGAGACCTGGAACTTCAAGAACAAGAGGTCATAGATATAAACTGGCTAAACACAGATGCCGAAGAAATATAAGAAAATTCACTTTCGCAAGCAGAGTGGTAGACGGTTGGAACAAGTTGGGGGAGAAGGTGGTGGAGGCCAAGACCGTCAGTAGTTTCAAAGCGTTATATGACAAAGAGTGCTGGGAAGACGGGACACCACGAGCGTAGCTCTCATCCTGTAACTACACTTAGGTAATTACACTTAGGTAATTACTACATCATTTATTTAAGCATTAATTATTAGTCATATTACTATTAAATTGACTTTTCTGCTTGACAGGTATGCCATTGGGAATGCTGAACGACCAGGTTTACCGCACAAGATTGGCTGGCTGGACCACTTAGCCAATGCCACTCGCCAGTACTATTATAGCAACAGCACGGGAGGACCCACACTAAGGGTAAGTGTGTTTGTGTGTGTTTTATGAGTTTGTGCAAGTATCTGGGCAATTACCTAAGTGTAGTTACAGGATGAGAGCTATGCTTGTGGTTCCCGTCTTCCCGAGCACTCCTTGTCATATAACGCTTTGAAATTACTAACGGTTTTGACCTCCACCACCTTCTCACCTAACTTGTTCCAACCGTCTGCCACTCTGCTTGCGAAAGCAAATTTTCTTATATTTCTTTGGCAACTCTGTGTAGTTAGTTTAAGTAGTTGGTTTAAATCTATGATTTCTTGACGTTCCGGGTCTCAGGACTTCTTCCCTATCAATTTTCAACCCGTCCTCGCAAATTCGTATAGTCAATATTGACTTATTAAATACGTGCATAGGTGATATACTAAACATAATAGTTTACCTTGAAAAGCTTCATAGAAAACACCGACCTTACCTAACCTTGTTAGTATGTTAAGATAAGCATCTTATAGCTTCGTAATTACAATTGTTACTTGACCTATTATAGGTACTGTGGTACCTCGGAATGCGAGTGTCCCTGTATGCGAGTTTTTTAGAAGACGAGCAGGATCTCCTTGGAAAATATGTCTTGGAACGCGAGGGTTACCTTGGGACGCAAGTTTGTTGATACGCGTACAGGCCGACCTAGCGCGTGGTGGTTCGGCGATTGTTGCCCCTCCGCCCCTCAGTTTACCATTGTCTCGCGCTCAGTGACTACCACACACCAATTCTTCTCGCGGATTTTCAGTGTTTTGTTGGATTTTTGGTGATTTGACTATACAATTTGTTATTATATATCTCACCATGGGTCCCAAGAAAGCCAGTGGTAAGGATAAAGGCCAGAAAGCCCATGTGAGGATGACAATAGAGGAGAAACAAGAGATCATTCGGAAGCATGAGAACGGTACACGTGTTGTTGAACTTTGTAGGCAGTACAACAAAGCCACATAAACAATATGCACTATACTTAAGAAGAAAAATGAGATTATGAGTGCTAAAGTGGCAAAAGGAGTAAGAACAATAACAAACCAAAGACCACAAATACTTGAAGTGGAAAAGTTATTAATTTGGATACACGACAAGGAGTTAAGGGGTGATAGTGTTTCGGAGGCCATTATTTGTGAGAAAGCCAGGGTATTGCACGAAGACCTTCTAAAGAAAACCCCTGCAACGAGTGATGCAGATACGAAAGAGTTTGAGGCAAGCAGGGGCTGGTTTGAAAAATTTAGGAGAAGTGGTATCCATAGTGTTACAAGGCATGGGGAGGCAGCCAGCTCAGACAAACCAGCCGCTGGACAATTTATTGAGGAATTTAAAGAGTTTGCAGAGGCTGAGGGATACCTACCGCAACAAGTGTTTAATTGTGACAAAACAGGACTGTTTTGGAAAAGAATGCCTAAGAGGACATATATTACCAAGGAGGAAAAATCCTTGCCCGGACACAAGCCTATGAAAGATAGGTTTACGCTTGTGCTGTGTTCAAATGCGAGTGGCGATTTGAAAATTAAACCCTTGCTAGTGTATCATTCTGAAAATCCAAGGTTTTTCAAACAGTATAAAGTGCAGAAAACTCAAATGTGTGTGATGTGGAAGTCTAATAAAAAAGCATGTGACTAGGCTTATTTTTTCGGAGTGGGTGAATGAAGTGCTGTGCCCTACCATAGAAAAATATCTGCAGGAGAAACATTGGCCACTCAAAGCCGTGCTTCTCCTCGACAATGCTCCTGCTCATCCTTGAGGCTTGGAAGATGATTTGTTGCCCAGATACAATAAATTCCTCACAGTTAAATTCCTTCCTCCTAACACCACTCCTCTAATTCAGCCTATGGACCAGAAAATCATAGCGAATTTTAAGAAACTTTATGAAAGGGCACTTTTCCGAAAATGTTTTGAAGTGACTGAAGCCACAAACCTCACCCTCAAAGAATTCTGGAAACACCATTTTAACATTTGTAGTGCTTTAAAACTCGTTGACAAAGCCTGGCAAGAAGTGACTCAAAGAACCCTGATCTCTGGCTGGAGAAAATTGTGGCCTGAATGTGTGAGAGAATTAGACTTTGAGGGGTTTGAGCCTATAAATGATGTGCCTATTGTTGAGGAAATTGTTACTCTAGGCCAGCAAATGGGCTTGGAATTGGATAGTGATGATGTGGAGGAGTTGGTGGAAGAACACAACGAAGAACTGACCACCGAAGAACTCCAAGCCCTTCAACAGGAACAGCAAGACAATGCAGCTGATGATTCTTCAGTGGAGGAGGATGAGGCAGTAGCGGATGTCCCTTCTGCAGTATTTAAGAAGGTGTGTCAGATGTGGGAAGAGATTCAAACAATTGTTGAAAAGACTCACCCAGAGAAAGCTGTAGTAGGCTGTTGCCTTAATCTTTTCAATGACAATGTGATGCCTTACTACAGAGAGTGCATGCGAAGAAGGGAAAAGCAAGCTTCCATGGACAGATATGTGGTGAGAAAATCGAGCAGTGAGCCTCAACCAGGACCTAGTGGCACTCAGATGAAACGTGCCAGGGAGAGCACACCAGAAAGGTCCTCACTGCCTGATGTGATAATGGAAGGGGACTCCCCTTCCAAACAGTAACTCCTCTCCTCCTCCCCCCTCCTCACCATCTTCCATATGCCTACAGCATTCAACAGCAAGGTAAGTAATAACTTGAATATAGTTTTGTAGGTTTATTTAGATGAATTAGGTATAAAAATTTAGTTTGATATGGGGTTTTTGGGGTAGTCAGGAACGGATTAATTCATTTCCCATTATTTCTTATGTGGAAATTAGCTTCAGAATACGAGTTTTCGGAATACGAGGCGTCTCCTGGAACCAATTAAACTCTTATACTGAGGTAAGCCTGTATAGGTTAAGTAATAATTGTAATTACGAAGCAATAAGATGCTTATCTTAACATACTAACAAGGTTAGGTAAGGTCGGTGTTTTCTATGAAGCTTTTCAAGGTAAACTATTATGTTTAGTATATCACCTATGCATGTATTTAACCCTTAAAGTGCGCATCACTTCATATGAAGTGCTAGGCGTTTTACCAGTCGACTGCGCTTCACTTCATATGAAGTGTTGGAGCACTACGCAAGATTTAAACGGCCCGCGGATGCACGGGGTTCACCACACCTTCATCAGGGCTTCTGTAAACAGACGCCATTTTAAAAAAAAATCGTGGGCCAAACTCCCGGGTGTTAGGGGCCTCAGTATCGCGTAAGCTACCAAGCCTGACGCACGCAGCATGAGCTCACAGCACTGCTGTTCATCTTGTGACCACAGCATCGCCTAAAAATGCCATAATATACTTGTTCATGCTATTATGTAGCGATGATATTATTACAGAAGACCCCTGACTGTGATAAAAGTGACCAGGGTTCTGATAATAGCAGGATTGCGATGATATTTAGCGCTGTGCGCCATGGAGGGAGGAGTAAATGCTGTGGGAGGGAGGGTGGTGGCGATGTTTTCTGACTGTGTGTGGCCACCTTTTATTGACTGCACTCAGCATACCAGCTTAGTGGCTCGCTATAGTGAACACAAATGTAGATACTTATATATAACGTGTGTATAGAGGGGATAAACAGCAAGAGAAGGTTTGGAGCCGCCATTTTGGTGAGGGCGGTGGCGTCGTGCAGACGACGGTGTTGTTTACTGGTTACCACGATGGTCTTTGGGCACCATACCAGTTTATTTGTACAAGTATGGTGAATAAAACAGGTAGATATTTATTTATAATGTGTGTATATAGCGTAATAACACCACACAGTATTGTTGGAGGAGAAATATTAGTGCATCTGGCCCTGAGGGAGGCAGCCATCAGCTGACTGTGTTAGGTCCTATGTCTTTGTGACTTTACTCACCATACAAGCTTAGATGTACAGTTATGGTGAACAAAACATGTAGATACTTATATATACCGTCTGTATATAGTGAATTATAGCAAAAACAGTATTGTGGGAGGAGAATGTGGGCGAGTCAGATGACTGGAGGGAGGGTGGGCGGGAGTGGCTGGCTGGTACACGGCCGTCACTCCTCGTTACTTTTTGACTCATAATAGCTACTTAGTGGTTCGTTATAGTGAACAAAACATGCAGATACTTATATATAACCTGTGCTTATAGTGTAATAACCGACAAAGTATTTGTTCACTGATTGATGAACATAACTGAATCAACAATATGCACACCATATTTTTGAGTACAGCAATGATTCACTCATTTTATTATATAAATATATCAAACTACACACTATTGAATAATATTACAGTAAAAAAACTATGAAACATCAATCAGAGACATTGAAATAATTAGGTAATTATCTCTTTGTGGCAACTCTGGCCTGACAGCTGGCGAGCAACAGACCGCCTGGGACGCATGCTGAGTCAGCGCCTATAATTTGCCAGACTTCCCCGCCCTATAGCGGGCAATATATGGCACTTACGATTTTTTTATTATTTTTCCCGTGATCAGTGAACACAAATTAACAGGTTGATACCTGGTTGATACCTGGTTGATACCTGGTTGATGGGGTTCTGGGAGTTCTTCTACTCCCCAAGCCCGGCCCGAGGTCAGGCTCGACTTGTGAGAGTTTGATCCACCAGGCTGTTGCTTGGAGCGGCCCGCAGAGCCACATACCCACCACAGCCCGGCTGATCCAGGACTTCTCTTAGGAAACAGTCCAGTTTTCTCTTGAAGATGTCCACGGTTGTTCCGGCAATATTTCTTATAGTCGCTGGGAGGACGTTGAACAACCGCGGACCTCTGATGTTTATACAGTGTTCTCTGATTGTGCCTATGGCACCTCTGCTCTTCACTGGTTCAATCTTGCATTTTCTTCCATATCGTTCACTCCAGTACGTTGTTAATAGGTTAGGAAGAAAAAATAATTTTGTTTTTTTTCAAAATGACATGCGCCTGTGCGGATAGCAGGATATTAGACCCCGAGCATGTTAAGGGTTAATAAGTCAATATTGACTATATGAACTTGCGAGGATGGGTTGCAATTTTATAGATTCCTGTTATTATTTTGTATGTAGTGATCATATTGCCTTTTTTCTTCTATCTTCTAGTTTTGACATATTTAATGCCTCTAACCTCTTCTTGTAGCTCTTGGCCTTTAGTTCTAGGAGCCATTTAGTTGCATGTCTTGTGCATCTTTTCCAGTTTGTTGATGTGCTTCTTAAGATATGGGCACCATACAACTGCTGCATATTCAGGCTTTGGTCTAACAAAGGTCGTGAACAATTTATTTAATATTTCACCATACATGTATTTAACACTTTGATGCTTTGGGCATGCGTGCACCGCACTACTCTGGGTGGGTTTGGGCACTCTGCGGGAGCACGCAGTAATTTTGAAAAGTGTATAATATTTTCAACTTTGTCACCTCAATTCTCGTCCTAGGTTTTTCAATTTCATATCATTGTGTTTGCAATAGCATTCTCTACAGGACTAAAGGCATATAAATTTCAAAAGACCGGCATACCATCCGCAACAAACAGAGAAAGTTAGAGCGTATTACCCGGGAGCGCACAAGAGCGATAAAATGTGTACACTCTTTTTCACTTTGGTCACCTTATTTCTCGTCCTAGGTCTTTCATTTTGGCATCAATGTAATTACCTAAGTGTAATTACCTAAGTGTAGTTACAGGATGAGAGCTACGCTCGTGGTGTCCCGTCTTCCCAGCACTCTTTGTCATATAACGCTTTGAAACTACTGACGGTCTTGGCCTCCACCACCTTCTCCCCTAACTTGTTCCAACCGTCTACCACTCTGTTTGCGAAAGTGAATTTTCTTATATTTCTTCGGCATCTGTGTTTAGCTAGTTTATATCTATGACCTCTTGTTCTTGACCTCTTGTTATGTGTTTGCAATAGAATTCCCAACAAGAGTATATGCATATAATGTAAAAAACAGGGGCGCGCTCCACCCACCGACAAGAGGAAATTACCAGAAAGAGAGCGCTGCGACACCCCAAGGCGCCTTTCATTACAATAGAGAGCGTGGTCATATCGAAATGTGTATACTCTTTTCAACATTGTCATCTCAATTCTTGTCCTAGGTTTTTCAATTTGGTATCAATGTGTTCGCAATAGAATTCTCTACAGGACAAAATGATCTCTACATGACTAAATGAATATAAAGCTCAAAGGCCAGGCGAGAAAGTGAGAACGTGAGAGCATGTTACCCGGAGGCGTGCAAGAGCAATAAAATGTGTACACTCGCTTCACTTTGGACATCTCAATTCTTGTCCTAGGTCTTTCATTTTGGTATCATTGTGTTCACAATAGAATTCCCTACAGGAATATATGCAAATATAAAGTCCAAAAGCCCAGTGTCCCACCCACAGCAAACAGAGAACGTGACGGCGTGTTACCACAGTGAGCGCTAATAAAGAGCAATAAAATGGGTATACTCTTTTCAACTTTGTTACCTGAGTTTTGTTCCTAGGTCTTTCATTTTGGTATCAATGTATTCCCAATGAAATTCCCTAAAAGTGTATATGCATATAATGTCCAAAACTGCAGCGCACTCCTCCTGAAGCTGCCGCCATTTTGCCACCGGTAACGATGCAGTGGTGCATCGTTACCAGATACCCTCTAGTAAACGAATGACGCAATGCTTAGTTGTTACCGAGTGGAAGTTTTAATTAAATGCAATTCTGAAATTGGCAAGTGTAGCATAGGCTCATTGCATGATGTTCTTTATGTGGTCCTCAGATGATAGTTTTCTATCAAGAACCACCTTTAGATCTTTATCAGTATTTTTTAAAGATTTGTCAAATAATTTGTAGATTGTGTGTGTGGTCTGTGTTCTCCTATTCCACATTCCATAACATGGCATTTATTCACATTAAATTCCATTTGCCAAGTGGTGCTCCATACACTCATTTTATCTAGGTCTTCTTGAGGAGCATGACAATCATCTAAGTTTCTTATCTTCCCTTGTATGTTTGCATCATCAGCAAACATGTTCATATAATTCTGTATTCTATCTGATAGGTCATTTATGTAATAATGAACATTTATGGTGCAAGAACTGAGCCCTATAGTACTCTACTCATGAGATTTGTCCAGTCTGATACATTACCTCTCATTACCTCTGATTTCTGCCCTCATTTTCTGGGGGGAGCCCCTTCGGCTCCCTGGAGCTTATCCAGGCCGATATGCTAATGTCAGACTTTGGCATCAGTCATGTGTATGGTGTTCTATGGGCCTAGTGGGGACCACGTGCCAGAACCTGGCTCCCTCAGAGAGGCATGAGGAGCAATGGCCTATAGAATCCCCCGTGTGGTTGGAAGCATTCTTTGACTGCCGTCAACCGGGTCAGGCACCCAGAAAGGTAAGCGTCCCAAATCAAACCCCTATTCTGGTTAAAATTGCTAACAAAAGCCGAACAAGTAGATAGAACTCCCCAAAAGAAACTAGCAAACGAGTATGATGTCACACGTCGCCACGCCGCTGTCTGCGCTGCTCCCCTCCCTGGGAGAGGGAAAGGGGAGCCCAGACCCCCGCACCAGCTATCCACTATCAGAAATCAAGTGAGCCGGTGGCTGAACGGACAGAACACTGGGCACGTGATCCTGTGGTCCTGGGTTTGATCCCGGACGCCGGCGAGAAACAATGGGCAGAGTTTCTTTCACCCGATGCTCCTTGTTACCTAGCAGTAAATAGGTACTTGGGAGTTAGTCAGCTGTCATGGGCTGTTTCCTGGGGGTGGAGGCCTGGTCGAAGACCTGGCCGCGGGGACACTAAAGCCAAAATCATCTCAAGATAACCTCAAGTTCTAAGTCTGATGCTAAAGGCAGAGGTCGTGTGCTCTGGCTCCGGTGTTTTTCGGGGTTCAGTGCCTTGGTGCCTACCCGAGGCTACGCTCGATGTGTTTACGGACGCATCGTCTCTTGGCTGAGGCTTTGTAACCAGTGCTGACCAGGCTGGCCAGGGACGGTGGGGTCCGTCCTTCCGTTGAGCCCTCAGCACGATGTGGGAGTTCGCGGCGGTATTGTTTGCTTTTCGGAGGATTCGGTCGCCTGCGGATCGACGATCTGGCTCCATTCGGACTGTTCCCCAGTGGTTCATTGCCTGAACCAAGGGGGTTTGATGCGGTCCTTAGCTCTTTGGCGCTGGTCACTTCGGGTGACTCGTCTGCTGAGTTCTCGGGGTTTGCCTCTCCTGGCTGTTCACGTGTGGGGAGTGTCCAATGTCTTGGCGGACAGCCTGTCTCATTTCATTCCCCTGTCTACGGAATGGACGTTTGATGCCGACTCCTTCTGTAGGCTTTGCCAGATGTTTGGACGCCCCGAGGTGGACCTCCTCATGGCGCCTTCTCCTGTATGTGTCGTCCTTCCCCGACTGTGAGGCCATCGGGATCGATGCCTTTCGGCAGGACTGGTTGAGGTGGGGGTTCCTGTACCTTTTTATCCCGGTTCAGCTGTTGCTCCAGGTCCTGACTCACTTGGAGACTTACCAGGGAGAGTTGTCCTCTTGGCTCCGTGGTGGCCGACCCAGCTGTGGTTTCAGGCGCTGCTTGCTCTGTGTCCGAACCCAGAGGTTTTCCAGCGGCT
>WNGS01072847.1:13670786-13712182 GCA_020271785.1 Procambarus virginalis
GAGTGGGTGCGCTTGGGCGTGGTTGAAACGACTACGTCCTCAGGTGGGTTTCCAGTCTGTTGCCAGTGCCGAAATGGGACTGTGCGGATCTGAGGTTCATTCTGGACTTGTCCCGTCTGAACCCCTGGATTCCTTGCCCCTCCTTTCGGATGACTACTGTCTCAGGTCCGGCTTTGTTGGAGCCGGGTGCTTGGATGGTGTCCCTGGACCTCAAGGACGCCTATTGGCACATTCTTATTCATCAGGGTTCAGAGACTGGTTAGGTTTCGTGGTGGGGCATCACGCTTACTGTTTTTGATGCCTACCTTTTGGCTTGAATCTGCACCTTGCGTTTACACGTGTCTGACGTGGGTTGTGGTGACCCGTCTGCGTCTTCTAGGGATTCGGGTTTTGGCCTACCTCGACGACTGGCTGGCGTGGGCTCTCAGTCGGTCAGCTTGTCTGCTCGCCAGGGATATGGTTCTTTCCCAGCTCACCAGGTTCGGGTTCCTGGTGAACTGGAGGAAGTCCCATCTTGTTACGTCCCAGGTTCGGACCTGGCTAGGTCTTGTTTGGGTTTCTCGAACCGCTTCCTTGTCTCTCCCTCGAGAGGCGTTGCGGCGGCTGCAGGACCACCGTCGGCTGTTTCTGAGGGGGTTCCCGGGTCACTCGGCGGTTGCTCAAGCGGCTGTGCGGGAGTCTGAATTTCGTCATGCTAGTCTACCCGCTGGGTCGGGTTTGGCTTTGGCGTCTGTTTTGGTTCCTTCCGGAAATCCTTTCCGCCTCTCTCGCGATCGTTGGGTTCGTCCTCCGGGGGTCTTGTGTTGGTTGCTGCGTCACCCACTTCTTCTAAGGGGTTTTCGGGGTTCGGTGCCTTGGCACCTTCCCGAGCCCTAGCTCGATGTGTTCACAGATGCGTCATCTCTCGGCTGGAGCTTTGTGATCAGTGCTCACCAGTAGGCCAGGGACGGTGGGGTCTGTCCTTCCGTCAGACTCACAGCACAGTTCGGGTGTTCGCGGCAGTCTGGTTCATGCTTCGGAGGATTCGTGTCACTCGGGGTCCGACCATTCGCCTCCATTCGGACTGTTATCCAGTGGTTCATTGCCTGAACCGCGGGGGGTTCTCTTCGGCCCTTGGCTCTTTGGGGTTGGTCCCTTCGAATGGTTCGTCTGCTGGATTCTTGAGGTTTTGCTCTCCGTGCGGTTTATATGTCCGGGGAGTGTCCAACGTACTGGCGGACGATCTGTCTCGCTTCCATCCCCTGGAATGGACGATCGACGAGTGGACGATCGACGATCGATGAGTGGACGATCGACAATCGACGACGACTCATTTCGTTGGATCTGCCCGACGTACGGTCTCTCAGATGTGGACCTCTTCGCGTCGGCGTGGTCTCGGCGTCTCCCAATATATGTGACGCCCTTCCCCGACTGCGAAGTGTTCGCGGTGGATGCCTTCGGCAGGACTGTTCGAGGTGGGGTTACCTATACCTCTTTCCCCCGGTTCAGCTGTTGCTTCGGGTTCTGGTTCGGTTGGAGACATTCCCAGGGAGAGTAGTCTTTGTGGCCCCTTGGTGGCCGGCCCAGCCTTGGTTTCTGGTGCTATTGGCTCAGTGCCCAAACCCGGGACGTTTCCCGCGGTTCCACCTCTTTCAGCAGGTCGGTCCGATCCGGTACGGGGCTGGTTCGACCTTCTCCTCTGCTCTTCGTGTCTGGTCTTTTTGATGCGGGTGTATCACCAATTCTATGGTGATCATGTGGCTTCGTTGATGGTGTCCAACCTGAGAGCTTCGTCTCGGCGACAGTATGAAGTTTCCTGGCATTCTTTCCGCCATTTTCTGGCTCTTCATAGGTTGTCCTTTCTTTCGGATAGGGTTGTCTTGTCCTTTCTTGGCTTTTTCAGGACCATCATTTGATGCCTAATACTGTCGCCTCGTATCGTGCGGCGCTGGCGGAGCCACGCAAGCTAGCTTTCGGGTGGATGTCACATCCGCCCCGTTTTGTAAGCTTTGCCGTGCTATGTTTCACCTCCGGCCTCCTCATGCGCCTCCTGAGCCGTCCTGGTCTTTGGACAGGGTGCTCTCCTATCTTTCCTCTCCTCGGTTTGTGGTGGCCCCTTCGGTTCCGGATTGTTTTTCCAAGGCTTTGTTTTTGTTGGCATTGGCCTCTGGGGGGCTGGGTAGTGGAGCTTCATGCTCTCCTCCGGCGCAGGAGTTTCTGCTCTTTTGGTCCTGGGGGTAGGTTTGTCCGTTTGCAGCCTTCTCCATCTTTTCTGGCAAAGAACGCGACGGCTGCTTTCCGGAAGGGTCCGTGGGTCATTGATGCTTGGTTGGTTCGGCCGGGGGTGCATCATGTGTTGTGTCCGGTTGCAGCACTTCGCTGTTACCTGCACGCTTCAGCTGGGGTGGCTGGGGATGCGCTTTGGGTTGATCCGGTTTCCCTCGTTCCCTGTTCCAGGGCTCGGGTCTCCCAGGTTGTTCGCAGGGTTATTAATAACGCGTCCAATCTTTTAAGTCCCTGGATACTTTGCGGACGCACCCGCTAGTCCAACGATAAAATATTTGTATAAATTCCATTTTCTATCCGATTTTGTTGGGGATAGTTTAGAAATGTTCGCCATGAAATTTACGTTTTTTCTAATAACCGAAGAGCTTATTAAAGAAAACGGCATGGCAGTGATGCATCTTGGTATAACAATTGTATGGCGCCGATATGCCGCCGCGGGTAACACTTCAGCCACTTCCAACCGTCCTGTTGGTTGGTTGCGACATTGATTCTATATTTATATGCATATGTCCGTATAGAGAATTTTATTGCGGTTCCAATGATACCATAATCAATGATGTAGGATAAATGTGGTCATCGCAATCATTAAGAGAGTGGAAACATTTGTTGCTGTTTGGCGCTCTCGCCAAACAGTTTGGCGAGAGCTTCTGTTTCTGTTTGAACTGTTTCAAACAGTTTCTGTTTGGCAGTATTTTATATGTATGTTCTTATAGAGAATTCTATTGCGAACACAGTGATACCAAATTTAAATACGTAGCTCTACAATTAGTGTCAGGACAGTAAAAAGAGTATACACTTTTTGCTCGTACCGCTTAAGCGCGCGAGACGCCCAAAGCACATAGGGTAAGTTTTTTTACGCTTCCCAGAAAGCACGAAAGTGTTAAGTCTAGCCAGCCTGCGGTCTATCCTTGCGCCCATGACGTTCGGAAGTTTGCAGCTTTGGCTGCCGTGTTTGGTAATATGTCTTGGGCACATATTTGACCGCGTGGATTTTGGAAGTCGAACAGGGTCCTGGCCGCCCGTTATTTGGTGAACGTCCCTGCTCCTCGGCGTTCTTGTGTTGCTTTGGGTCACAGGTCGCAGCCAGTTGTCTCGACTGCGCGTTAAGGAGTTTGTGGCTGCCGCCTACCGGGTAAGTCCCTATTTTCCTTCTCTTTGGGTATGAAGTTCCAGGGAGCCGTAGGGGGTCCCCGCAGAAAACCAGCGTTGAATGTAATGAAACGCCATTTTCTGGGCGAGCCCCGGAGGCTCCCTGGCTACCCTCCCTCCCATCCGGTCGGCAGGATTTTTCGCATTGGTTGAAGCCTAGTTTCCGAACTGAAGGCAGCTGGCGTAGTGAGGTCTGGGGGCCCCCCCTCCCTCTTCCGGGGAGGGGAGGGCTGCGCAGACGACCGGCGTGGGAGTAAATTGATTGTTTGATTGTTTCCTTTGGATTGTAGGGAGTTTTCTACCTCTCTGTTCGGTTTTTGTTGTAGTTTCTTACCATGTGGGGTTTTTGTTTTGCCTACCTTTCTGGGTGCCTAACCCCGGTCGATGGCAGATAAGGAAAACCCCAAACCATAATGGGGTTTTCCAGGGCCATTGCTCCCTGAAACCTCTCTGAAGGGGCCAGGTTCTGGCACTGGTCCCCTGGTAGTCTGAACTCCAGAGCTAATGTCCCGGTCTAACATAACATACATTAGCCCGATAAGCTCCAGGGAGCCTCCGGGGCTCACCCAGAAAATGGCGTTTCATTACATTCAACGCTGGTTTTTTGCCAGACTTCCCCACTCTATAGCGGGCAATATATGCCACTTACGATTTTTTTATTATTTTTCCCATGATCAGTGAACACAAATTAACAGGTTTAGAAGAAAAAATAATTTTAGTTTTTTGGTATGCGTCTGTGGGTGATACATGCTAAATAGCCAGGCGCCGTACAAAGGTTAATAAATGCCATGTTATGGAGTGTGGAATAGGAGAACATAGACACCATGCAACCTATATATTATGTGAGAAATCTTTAAAGAATTCTGATAAAGAAAGACATCTAGGGGTAGTTCTAGATAGCAAACAATCACCTGAGGACCACATAAAGAACGTTGTGCGAGGAGCCTATGCCACGCTTTCTAACTTTAGAATTGGTTTTAAATACATGGATGGCGATACACTAAAGAAATTGTTCACGACTTTCGTTAGGACAAAGCTAGAATATGCAGCGGTTGTAAAGTACCCATATCTTAACACTTTTGCACACCCATCCCGTAGATATACGACGGTTATATTTCTATCGGTTGTGCGGTCGCGTCGTACATTTACGGTCCGTATTAAAATAATTGTAAAAATCCAGCTTAAATCCGATTTACTTGGGGCTTGTTTCAAACTGTGCGCCATGAAATTCCCGTTCTCTCGGGTAGGCCGAATGTCACGTCGGCCTACTGGGTCACGTGACAGGCCCATTTTGTTGTCACGTGGAGCGATCGCATCTCTCTCCCCTCGCGCGCCAAACTCGCATGGTTTCAAGGATTTTTTCCCGTTTCTGTGTGTTTGTAACCAACTACATTCATCAATAATGGATCCAGCACCCGGCCCAAGCGGTGTTTCGGCTACAGGAGCCTCCGATTCATCTGGAAAAGACAAGATTACCGACATCTGTAAGATGTTCTCTGGAATGAGGCTCGCTCCCACCAAGATTCCCAATCTCTTGGATGCCTTTGATGAAGTGGATTTGGATGGAAGTGAGGCAGAAGGTGAGAATTTAGAAGAAGAATGTGAATTTGGGGGGCCTGGAGCCCATGGGGCTGAATCGACGGAGGAGGACACTGAAGGCCTAACTGATGTGGATACCACAGTCTACCGCCGCAAGGACAACACCTTCATTCTGCTGTGGAAAGACAAGCGAGTTGTCTCTATGATTACCAACCTCCACAATGCAGACACAAATAGAGTTCAAAAACGCAAACGAGTTCGTAGGCCAGATGGAACAACAGGACTACAGCAGGTTGTGGTGAACAAACCAAAGACAATTATTGACTACAATAAGTTCATGAAGGGTGTTGACCACTTTGATCAAATGGTAAAGTATTACCATTTCGCCAGGAAATGTCACAAGTGGACAAAGAAAATAACCTTTTATTTCCTGCAAATGGCTTTGCAAAACGCATATGCATTGTACAAGGCCAACACAGATGACCGAAAGAAACTAACTCTGCTCCAGTTTCATGAGGTTGCTATTTGGGCTTTATTGAAATTTGACAAGGAAGAGTGGCCTGCAACAACAACACCATCTCCTCATTTAGTTCATGCTCCAGACATAAATGATGACACTGGTCCTGTGTATCCTGCTGCTAACCCGTCAACACCTGGCCCGTCGGGTGCGAGGCGCCCTCTCTTCACGTCTACACCTCGTGCTGAAGCCGACCATGAATCTGATGAAGATATTTCATCTGCTACACTGTTGTTTGAAGACAATGGTGAGAGCGACGATTCAGACTGTAGTGTACAACCAACACAGAGACAACAGGGACGTGTTGTTTTATCAGAGACTCGCCTGAACTACAAATTGAAGCATGAACTTGTAAAACTCCCCAAACGTCGCAGGTGTCAAGTGTGTTCAAAGTCAGGTATTAGGAAGGAAACTGGTATAGCATGCAAGACATGCGATGTTCCACTTTGTGTCATACCGTGTTACACCAGTTATCACAGGAAAAGGGTGTATTGGGTGGACAAGAAGTAACCACCCGCACCAGCTTCACTTCACCTACGAACATCTGTTGAGCAACTTCAGGAATCGGTACCTGAAGGAGGTGGAGTGGAGAGAAAATGCTCAACTTATTTTTCTACAATCGTCTTTCCTTTGGTAAGTACACATAATTGTCCTAGGTTGTTGTAGTATTGTAGTCTATTTTCTTAGGAATATTTTGATACCTAAATGACAACTGTAGCACAAAAACTAAAGTAAGTATACACGAAACACCAGAAACTTTTTTTGTGGGTGTTGCGGGTGTGAGTTGGAGTGTCCAGAGCGGGTAGTTGTTGTGTGTGTTCGGCCGTCTCTACAGCTGCGAATTCCCAAGAATTGTATTTGATAGGCATATGTCTGTGTAGGGAATTTTATTCCGAACACTATACAAAAAAAAAAAATGGTGTGAAACGAGTATAAACTTGAAAAACATCAACAAAGTAAAAACTTTTTACGCTCACGGGTACAAACACGCGTAAGATTTTATTCGCCGCAAATTTATTTGATGCTCTGTTGACCAATTCTACCCATGATCTTATAGAACTTTCTATTGCGAACACATTGCTATAAAAATTAAATACGTAGCTCGAGAAATAATGTCAGGACAGTGAAATAAGTATAAACTTTCAAAGCGCTGCATCACAACAGTGTCGTCGCTGCTGAAATCACGGCTAACGCTTCGGCCACTTCCCACACTTGTGCGGGTCACCCCGTATTATAATTACACATTGATAGGCATATGTCTGGGTGGGGAATTTTATTGCGAGTTCAGTGATATCAAAATCAACGCTGTAGGATCACTGTGGAGCTGGCATCAAACGAAAGAGTATGAACATTTACTTCGTGTTTGGGTGTCACGGCGAGTCATCTTCGTGTTTATTTATTTCGTGGTGGGATAGCAAATGCTTTGGTGACATTTTATGCATATGATCTTGTAGAGAATTTTATTGCCAACACATTCATACCAAAATGAAATACGTAGCTCAAGAATTGATGTTAGGAGCGTGAAAAGTTTATACACTTTTTTGTCTTTACACTTGAGCGCCCAGAACGCCGCGCGCACAATGCGCTTTTTTTTTCCCGGAGTGCCGCGCGCGCGAAAGTGTTAAGAAGCACATCAACAAACTGGAAAAGGTGCAAAGACATGCTACTAAGTGGCTCCCAGAACTGAAGGGCAAGAGCTACGAGGAGAGGTTAGAGGCATTAAATATGCCAAAACTAGAAGACAGAAGAAAAAGAGGTGATATGATCACTACGTACAAAATAGTAACAGGAATTGATAAAATCGATAGGGAAGATTTCCCGAGACCTGGAACCACAAGAACAAGAGGTCATAGATTTAAACTAGCTAAACACAGATGCTGAAGAAATATAAGAAAACTCACTTTCACAAACAGAGTGGTAGACGGTTGGAACAAGTTAGGTGAGAAGGTGGTGGAGGCCAAGACCGTCGGTAGTTTCAAAGCATTATATAACAAAGAGTGCTGGGAAGACGGGACACCACGAGCGTAGCTCTCATCCTCTAACTACACTTAAGTAATTACACTTTCGTAATTACTCAGTACTTTGGAAGCGAGTAATAATCAATGAAGTAGTTCATGGTACACAGCACGACTTCGCTCTCATTGCACGAGGTACAGATAGATTTTCGCTTTGTTTCTTCGTTCTGTATGCTTGCAAATGACTCACTCACGTACACCCTTGGCTTTAGTACTTGTAGGTGGTATGTAGCCAAGATTGTAAATCATAAGGTAGTACAGAGCACCACTTGGTTTCCGAACTTTAGTTATTCGAAACTTCCAGTTTCCCGATTGGGGTTGGGCAGTCATGCTACCCGAACAAAGTTCGGGTAGGAAGGGGTCCGCCAAGCGTCACGCTGGCTTGTGGTGGTGGGTGGGAGATGGTCCAGTTTGCCCACTGTGACTTCACAGATCACGGCCTATTATTCCTATTATTTTGAATTGCCATAAGGCTGGAATGTTCATTCTGTGCTTTTGTTTTACATATCTGCACAATCAAGAAACATCTGTGCACCATGTTGGATCCAAATGCACACATTGCGTCAGTGATGGCTGACCGGTGGGTGGATGGATGGATGGGAGAGCTTAGGGGGGGGGGGGAGAATCAGTGAGAGAGGGGGAGAATTAGTCAGAAAGGGAGGGAGAGAGATGCTAGGAGGGAGGGGGAGGTAGGGAGAGATGTTAGGAGGTAGGGAGAGATGCTAAGAGGGAGGGGGAGGTAGGGAGAGATGCTAGGAGGTAGGCAGGAAGGGACGGAAGTAGTGAGAATTAGGGAGGGGAAAGGAAGGCTGGCAGGCACAGGCAGGCAGGCACAGGCAGGCTAGCTGGCAGGCAGGGAGTGAGTGGTAGTCACGCGGTTGAACCGCGTGACCTTGAGAGTATGGGATGTAGGGGTGGGTGGTTTGTCGGTGGTGGGGGCGAGACCGGCTCATTCCCGAAGATAAGCCTAACACACACTACCCGTTAGCATGATGGCAGGGAGGGAGGCAGGCAGGCTGGGAAGGAGGCAGGCAGGCAGGCAGGCAGACAGGGTTGGGAAGGAGGGAGGCAGGCAGGCAGGCAGGCAGGCTGGGAAGGAGGGAGGCAGGCAGGCTGGGAAGGAGGGAGGCAGGCAGGCTGGGAAGGAGGCAGGCAGGAAGCGATATATGGGTGTTGAAGTGAACCGTGAATCACGTGACCTTTGAGAGAGTGTGTGTGTGTGTGTATGGGTTTGGGGTGGGTGGTGGGGGAGGTGTGTCGGTGGTGGGGAGGGACCGGCTGACTCCGTAAGCCTAGCCACACTCCACAGACCTGTGACCCAGATTTGTTTCTTAAATGTACAGTACATCATATATTTTTGGCAGGATGTGCCTGCAGGCTGGCAGGATGTTCCTGCAGGCTGGCAGGCAAGCTGGCAGGCAAGCTGGCAGGCAGGCAAGCTGGCAGGCAGGCTGGCAGGCAGGCTGGCAGGCAAGCTGGCAGGCAGGCTGGCAGGCAGGCTGGCAGGCAGGCTGGCAGGCAGGCTGGCAGGCAAGCTGGCAGGCAAGCTGGCAGGCAAGCTGGCAGGCAAGCTGGCAGGCAGGCTGGCAGGCAGGCTGGCAGGCAAGCTGGCAGGATGTTCCTGCAGGCTGCCAGGCAGGCTGGCAGGCAGGCTGGCAGGCAAGCTGGCAGGCAGGCTGGCAGGCAGGCTGGCAGGCAGGCTGGCAGGCAGGCAGGCTGGCTGGCAGGATGTTCCTGCAGGCTGGCAGGAAACATCCAGAGGATGTTTGCCAGACGTCTTAATAATCAGTTAGGAACAATTAAGGACTTTTATAAAGCGGATCAGGACTTTACTTATTGGTGAGTACAAACAAAATACGGTCGCATTTACGCTATGAACCTGTCGATTTATTCCCCTAGAGTTTTTTCATACATTTTTTCGGAAAAATTTCTTTTTACATTTCTAGTTTATTTTTTCCCCTCTATTTCTCGTATACGAACTTACATGTTAACCGACGGGTCTCGTCCCCAAGGGGTTCGGAAACCAAGTGGTGCTCTGTATTGAAAAGATTATAGGAAAAGATCAATTTGTAAGTTAGTCTTGAAAAGATCGCTTTATAAGGTCCCACAGTGGAAGAGATTTGGCTAACCTCGAAGAGTGTCAGTATATCTGGAAGAGATTCAGGAATTCTGGAAGAGATTCAGCTATTCTTGAAAATATCAATGGAAAATACCACCATGGAAGCCGCTAACACTGTTCATTTGTGTCACTTATATCAGATGCATCATCACTGAACGCAGAAAACGATTCATCAATGTATCATCTATATTTAATTGTAGATGGCATAGGTGGGCAAGGGTGGCGCTCAGAGCTACGACTGGATACGTTCACTGTATCATCCTCATAGGTGCTGTATCACTTGCATCTGACCTTTGTGTTATGTCCTTTTTGTGCCCTGCTTCACCAATATCGTGACTCTAATGTTCTTCAAACAATAAGGTCTGAATTTCACCAACAAAGCACGATCTTTCAACACCACATCGTCCAGGTGTTTGGGAGCCAGAGGCGTGTAATTACCTAAGTGTAATTACCTAAGTGTAGTTACAGGATGAGAGCTATGCTCGTGGTGTCCCGTCTTCCCAGCACTCTGTCATATAAAGCTTTGAAACTACTGACGGTCTTGGCCTCCACCACCTTCTCACTTAACTTGTTCCAACCATCTACCACTCTGTTTACAAAAGTGAATTTTCGTATATTTCTCCGGCAGCTTTGTTTCGTTAGTTTAAATCTATGACCTCTTGTTCTTGAAGTTCCGGGTCTCAGGAATTCTTCCCTGTCAATTTTATCGATTCCTGTTACTATTTTGAATGTAGTGATCATATCACCTCTTTTTCTTCTATCTTCTAGTTTTTGCATGTTTAATGCCTTTAATCTCTCCTCGTAGCTCTTGTCCTTCATTTCTGGGAGCCACTTAGTGGCATGTCGTTGCACCTTTTCCAGTTTGTTGATGTGCTTCTTAAGATATGGGCACCATACAACCGCTGCATATTCCAGCTTTGGTCTAATAAAAGTCGTGAACAATTTCTTTAGTATTTCTCCATCCATGTATTTAAAAGCAATTCTGAGGTTAGAAAGTGTAGCATAGGCTCCTCGCACAATGTTCTTGATGTGGTCCTCAGGTGACAGTTTTCTATCTAAAACCACCCCTAGATCCTTTTCTTTATCAGAATTCTTTAAAGATTTCTCACATAATTTATAGGTTGTGTGGGGTCTATGTTCTCCAATTCCACATTCCATAACATGGCATTTATTCACATTAAATTCCATTTGCCAAGTGTTGCTCCAAATACTTATTTTGTCCAGGTCTTCTTGAAGGGCATGACAATCATCTAGGTTTCTTATCTTCCCTATTATCTTAGCATCATCAGCAAACATGTTCATGTAATTCTGTATTCCCACTGGTAGATCGTTTATGTAGACAATGAACATTACCGGTGCAAGAACTGAACCCTGAGGTACTCCACTCGTGACATTCCTCCAATCCGATACCTTGCCTCTAATTATGGCCCTCATTTTTCTGTCAGTTAGGAAATTTTTCATCCATGTTAGTAGCTTACCTGTCACTCCTCCAATATGTTCCAGTTTCCAGAACAACCTCTTATGGGGAACTCTGTCGAAAGCCTTTTTTAGGTCCAGATAGATGCAGTCAACCCAACCATCTCTTTCTTGTAAAATCTCTGTGGCTCGATCATAAAAACTGAGCAAGTTCGTTACACAGGATCTTCCAGATCGAAAACCATACTGTCTGTCTGATATTATATCGTTTTCCTCGAGGTGTTCTACCCATTTAGTTTTAATTATTTTTTCCAATATTTTGACTATTACACTTGTCAATGATACAGGTCTATAATTAAGGGGGTCTTCCCTGCTTCCACTTTTGTAGATTGGAACTATGTTAGCCTTTTTCCACACATCAGCTACAGCTCCTGTAAACAGGGATGCCTGAAAAATCAGTTGAAGTGGAATACTGAGCTCAGGTGCACATTCTCTCAGAACCCATGGTGAAACTCCATCTGGACCAACTGCTTTGTTCTTACCTAGCTCCTTTAGCATTTTTTCCACTTCGTCTCTAGACACCTCTATGTGCTCTATGTTGTTCTCTGGAATTCTTATTGTGTCTGGTTCCCTAAAGATTTCATTTTGTACAAACACACTTTGGAACTTTTCGTTTAGTGTTTCACACATTTCCTTTTCATCTTCCGTGAATCTATTTCCCATTTTCAACCTCTGAATATTATCCTTTACCTGCAATTTGTTGTTTATGAATTTATAGAATAGACCTGGTTCTGTTTTACATTTGTCTGCAATCCCTTTTTCAAAATTTCTTTCTGCCTCTCTCCTCACTGCCGTGTAGTTGTTTCGCGCATCTTTGTATCGCTGGTATGTTTGGGGGTTGGCCTCTTCCTGTATTGATTCCATTTTTGTGTCTTTGGTCTCTAGCCCTCTCGCAATTTCTATTGAACCAATCCTGTTTTCTAGTTCTGCATCTCTGTTTTGGTATAAATTTTTTTGTGCCTTTATCATATATTTCACAAAACTTGACATACATCTCATTCACTTCCTTGCCTAGCATCAAGTCTGTCCAATTATACTCACTAAAAAAATTTCTAAGGTCACCATAATGTCCTCTCCTGAAGTCTGGTTTTTCAACTGCTTCAACCTCCTTATTTTCTTCCAGATTATAACGCATTGCATACTTTATTCCCAAAAAGACATGGTCACTTTTACCCAAGGGAGGAAGGTACTGAATGTCAAATATCTCTTCCTCCTTCCTGGTAAATATCAAATCTAGCATGGAGGGAACGTCCCCTTCCCTCATCCTCGTAGCTTCTTTAACATGTTGATACAAGAATGTTTCCAGGATGAGGTCTACAAATCTACAGGTCCAAAAATCTTCTGTTTTAGCTTCATATGCTTCCCAGTCTATGGATTTCAAGTTGAAGTCACCGACTATCAACAGTCGTGATCTATCGTTATCCGCTCTCGCTATAATCTCTCTCATTATTGTTATAAGACCTTCTCGTTTACTATCTAGCTCCTCCTTTGACCATGTGCTGCTTGGCGGTGGACTATATGCATTTATTATCATTAGTTTATCATCCTCATGGCAGATCTCTAGTGCTATTATGTCAACTTCTTGTGGATTGGCAGTCATTATTTCCTTCACCTTTAGGTGTTCTTTTACCAGCACAGCAACGCCACCGCCTTTCCTAATTTTTCTGTCCCGTCTCCAAATTGAGTAGCCCCTTGGGAATATGACCTCATTTAAAATAACATCTTCAAGTTTTGTCTCCGTGAGTGCAACAATGTCTGGTGTCTGCAGCTGTATTACATCACTTAACTCCAGTATCTTCGATCTCACTCCATCTATGTTGGTGTATGCAATCTTCAGGAACTTATTCCCCCTCTCCTTATTCTTCACTCCTCCTCTCTCTAATGATTTGTTGGTTGCCTTTATGTACCACTTTACTGGTTTGCCTACCCCTAACACTTTGTAGAAAAAAGAATTGATTTCTTCTTCATTCCTGTTCTCATTTAAACGTTTTGCCTCGGCGAGGTTCAGTTTCAGCTTCTCTCTGTCTTCTTTTGAAAGATCTCGTCTTAACGACCACCCTTTCCCATCCTCATCACTTTGCAATTTTCTAGCATTCCTTAGTACTTCTTCCATCTGTTTGGCACCGTTTAGGGTGATCCTCAAAGGTCGATCTTTCCCTTTTACGTACCTGCCTATTCTCCTGTAGTCGCACACATTCTCTATGGTGTGAGACCTTCTACGAGGCCAACAATTTTATCTACTACTTTAGCTTCTTCGACAGCTCTTTCTGACCTAGATGTTATCTCCTTTTCTTTGCAACCAAAAATTATCAGGGACTTACTCCGATCAACTGTGTTTTGCACCAACTTCGGGTTAGATGCCAATTCTTTCCTCACTTCCAGCCTAATGTTTGTTTTATCTTGGTTGCTGCAGTGTTTGACTTCCTTTACAGCTTCTTCAATTCTTTCCTTCTCCTTGGCCACTTGTGCATAGGTGAGTTGCATATCTTTCTTGCACTGTTCTATACCCTGTGTAACTTCCTCCATCTGTGCTGACAAAAGCTGTTTCTCCTGTTGAATTTCCTTGCCTAACCTATTGTAGTCATTTATGCTTAAATTTACTTTAACTTCTTCCAAAGCTATTTTTAAGAGTTTATTTTTTTCTTCCATGTCTTTGCACTTTGTTTCCAATTTATTCTTATCCTTGCGCAAGTCTTTCACTATATCCTCAAGACATAAAACTTTGCTATTCCAATGGTCATTACTTTCTTTCAATTTACGAATTATTTCTACATGAGTGTTCACTATACTATCTAATTTACCAACTTGTTATGTAGACTGCTAATATCAATGCTTTCTTCATTGAATCCCTCAAAATCAAGCTCTGTATTGCTTTTCCACTTGCCAGTGGCCATCTTGAATGTTGTTTTCTGCACTGTAAACACTAGGGGCAACTTTTTCTCATCCGATTTTTCACTTCCCTTAGCACATTCCTGTTATCTCACCTATTTTTCAAGAGCACTATACCTTTATGTTCTCTGGGACACCACTCACTATCATCAACCTGTACTACAATACTTAGGATTGTTGAAATATGCTGGAGCTCCTCTGCTGCAAGTGTTGACCCTGGGGGTGTCACCTTTTGAATTCCCTTTCAAAATGAAGTGTGCGCCACCCATGGTTGCTCACTCAGCACTAACCCAGCTAGCATCCCTAGGGCATTCTGGGATATTTTCCAAGATGGCTGCCTCTCACTGAAGGTCCCAAGAGTCCATATCGTACACAACCTACCGCGCGCACATTTTGAATGGGTATGAAAAATGAAAAAGAGTTTTCTCGGTTGGCACAGTTTCCAATGACCGAGTTTTCTTGGTTGGCGCAGTCTAGTGGTTAACTGACTAGTCAGAGAGACAAGAGGAGCAAATCAAGGAACTAGTGAAAGATTGTAAGGTATGGAAAGTGAAGAGTGGTGACTTTGAAGAAATTAACAAGAAAATACTCATATGGCGAAAAACTCCTCATCGAGGCCACTAGGGTTAGTGGCCTTCGGGTAAATCAGATAAATCAGGTAAACTCAAAGGAAACTTACAGGCTAACATAGGATCAGGCAAGGATATGCTAAGAAACTTCCTTGACAACTCAAATAAAGGAGGTTAATGAAGAACTAGGAAAGTGCAAACAGGAAATCAAAAATGTATGCGCAAGTCGTAAAAGAGAAAGAGATGGTCAAGAAAGATTGTTTGGAAGTCAAAATCAGAAATTACCAACATGAAGCAGAAGTTAGGCAAGCAATTAAGAAAGAAATTGTAACCAACAGTAAATTAATACAAAACACCTCAGATAGAAGTAAGTCCATAATAATTTTGAGTGTTTAGAAAATGTTCAAAGACTGAAGGGCTCCAGTAAATGGATATCTTGAAAAAAAAAAATCCTCTGCATCTCTCCTGGCTGTGAGAGCCTCATTACTGAGTGTGACCTAGGCTGATGCATGCAACAGGAGCTCACAGCACCACATTATATTGATGAATAAAATGAGTAATAGATTATTTTGCAAAAAGAAGACAATATACAACATTCAGATATCTGTGAAGACAATCCACAAAGAAATCACATTAATGTGATGTATCAACGAGAAAATCGGTAAGAGCCGTGAGTAGGATCTGAACCCATACACATGGTATTCCCATGCAAATGCCCTAGACCACTGCACCACAACAAGCAATGCAACCTGGGATTCCACTGGTGAATTGTTACTTGTTCTCTATACCTCTCTGAGAGGACCAATTTTGGCTCTGGTTCTTGGTAGGCCACACAGAACTAATTTGTTTGATGTGACCCATTTGTATAGAGAAATCTGTGAGATAACTTGAAGGAGCCACCAGGGCTCTTCTAAAACTAAAAAAAAAAATATGGCCCTACTGAGGGCTCAACAGGAAAGAACATTTAATTATAATCAATACTTAATTTGTACAATCTTAGATAAACTGGGTGACTTTTAGCAGTTATTGTATAAAAGTATACATATGAACATGAATACGGAACATTATTACTTTATCAACATTAGTTCAAATAAGGAAATAATATAATTGAAAACATTAACAAAGAATATAAGAATTAATATTTTCTGACATCGTCAGAAATTACTTCCATTCTGGACATTGAGAGATGTAAGGAGTACTGTAATCTTGATATATTGTTAGTTCCAAGATGTTTTACAAGGACAATAGGCCTACAGTATTCATTAATTTTGCCATTGAATTTTTAAAGTATAAACTTGCACTGCATTTTAACAAGTTTAATTTTATTTTAAATTTATTTTCACTACTTTTTCTTTACATAGCTGATCAAATTGAACAGCTTCTAAGTTGACCTAACACTAACACTAACTCATCCTGGAAACATTCTTGTATCAACATGTTAAACAAGCTACGAGGATGAGGGAAGGTGACGTTCCCTCCATGCTAGATTTGATATTTACCAGGAAGGAGGAAGAAATATTTGACATTCAGTACCTTCCTCCCTTGGTGGGAGGAAGTGACCATGTCTTTTTGAGGATAAAGTATGCAATGCGTTATAATCTGGAAGAAAATATGATGGTCGATGCAATTGAAAAACCTGACTTTAGGAGAGGACATTATGGCAACCTTAGAAAATTTTTTAGAGAGTATAATTGGACAGACTTGTTGCTAGGCAAGGAAGTGAATGAGATGTATGTCAAGTTTTGTGAAATATATGATAAAGGCACAAAAAAATTTATACCAAAAACAGAGAGCAGAACTAGGAAACAGGATGGTTCGACAGAAAGTGCGAGAGGGCCAGAGACCAAAAGACGCAAAAATGGAATCAATACAGGAAGAGGCCAAACCCCCAATCATACCAGCGATACAAAGATGCGAGAAACAACTACACGCAGTGAGGAGAGAGGCAGAAAGAAATTTTGAAAAAGGGATTGCAGACAAATGTAAAACAGAACCAGGTCTATTATAAATTCATAAACAACAAATTGCAGGTAAAGGATAATATTCAGAGGTTGAAAATGGGAAATAGATTCACGGAAAATGAAAAGGAAATGTGTGAAACATTAAACGAAAAGTTCCAAAGTGTGTTTGTACAAAATGAAATCTTCAGGGAACCAGATACAATAAGAATTCCAGAGAACAACATAGAGCACATAGAGGTGTATAGAGACGAAGTGGAAAAAATGCTCAAAGAGCTAAATAAGAACAAAGCAGTTGGTCCAGATGGAGTTTCACCAGGGTTCTGAGAGAATGTGCACCTGAGCTCAGCATCCCTCTTCAATGATCTTTCAGGCATCCCGTTTACAGGAGTTGTAGCTGATGTGTGGAAAAAGGCTAAAGTTCCATTTACAAGAGTGGAAGCAGGGAAGACCCCCTTAACTCTTCAATTGCGCATCGCATCATATGATGCTTTGACCGACTTGCAGAAAATTGCGCATCGCATCATATGATGCGTTGGAGTACTACGCAAGATTTAAACGGCCGCGGATACACGGGGTTCACCACACCTTCATCAGGGCTCTTGTAAACAGACGCCATTTTTAAAAAAAATCGTGGGCCAATCTCCCGGGTGTTAGGGGCCTCAGTATCGAGTAAGCTACCAAGCCTGACGCACGCAGCATGAGCTCACAGCACTGCTGTTCAGCTTGTGACCACAGCATCGCCTAAAAATGCCATAATATACTTGTTCATGCTATTATGTAGCGATAATATTATTACAGAAGACCCCTGACTGTGATAAAACTGACCATGGGTCTGATAATAAGAGGATTGTGATGATATTTAGCGCTGTGCTCCATGGAGGAAGGAGTAATGCTGTGGGAGGGAGGGTGGTGGCGTTGTTATCTGACTGTGTGTGGCCACCTTTTATTGACTGCACTCACCATACCAGCTCAGTGGTTCGTTATGGTGAAAACAAATGTAGATACTTATATATAACGTGTGTATAGAGAGTATAAACAGCAAGAGTAGGAGGTTGGGAGCCGTCATTTTTGTGAGAGAGGAGCGTCGTCTGCAGGAATTATCGTGTTGTTTACTGGTGACCACGATGGTCTTTGGGCACCATACCAGTTTACTTGTACAAGTTTGGTGAATAAAACCGGTAGATATTTGTATATAATGTGTGTATATAGCGTAATAACACCACAAGCAGTATTGTTGGAGGAGAAATATTAGTGCATCTGGCCTTGAGGGCGGCAGCCATCAGCTGACTGTGAGGTCCATCAGTGGCAGTGGCAGCCAGTGGCGGGCTGCCACTGCCTGCCACTGCCACTCAGCATACCAACTTAGTGGTTCGTTATGGTGAACACGAATGTAGATACTTATATATAGCGTCTGTATATAGTGAATAAAAGCAAAAACAGTATTGTGGGAGGAGAATGTGGGCGAGTCAGATGACTTGAGGGAGGGCGTGAGTGGCTGGCTGGTACACGGCGGTCACTCCTCGTTACTTTTTGACTCATAATAGCAACTTAGTGGTTCGTTATGGTGAACAAAACATGCAGATACTTATATATAACCTGTGTATATAGTGTAACAACCGACAAAGTATTTGTTCACTGTTTGATGAACATAATTGAATCAACAATAAGCACACCATATTTTTGAGTACAGCGATGATTCACCCATTTCATTATATAAATATATCACACTACACACTATTGAATAATATTACAGCAAAAAAACTACGAAAAATCAATCAGAGACATTGAAATAATTAGGCAATTATCTCTTGTGGCAACTCCGGCCTGACAGCTGGCGATCAACAGACCGCCTGGACGCATGCTGAGTGAGCGCCTGTTTTGTGCCAGACTTCCCTGCCCTATAGCGACCAATATATTCAACTTACGATTTTTTTTTTATTTTTTCCCGTGATCAGTGAACACAAATTAACAGGTTAGGAAGAAAAATATTTTTTTTTGTATGCCTGTGGGGTCAAATGGTATATAGCTATGCGCCATTTAAGGGTAATTATAGACCGGATCATTGACAAGTGTAATAGTCAAATATTGGAAAAAATAATTAAAACTAAATGGGTAGACACCTGGAGAGAAATGATATAATATCAGACAGACAGTATGGTTTTCGATCTGGTAGATCCTGTGTATCGAATTTACTCAGTTTTATGATCGAGCAACAGAGATATTACAGGAAAGAGATGGTTGGGCTGACTGCATCTTTCTGGACTAAAAAAGGCTTTCGACAGAGTTCCACATAAGGGTTGTTCTGGAAACTGGAAAATTGGAGGAGTGACAGGTACGCTTCTAACATGGATGAAAAATTTCTGACTGATAGAAAAATGAGGGCTGTGATCAGAGGCAATGTATCGGACTGGAGAAATGTCACAAGTGGAGTACCACAGGGTTCAGTTCTTGCACCAGTGATGTTTATTGTCTACATAAATGATCTACCAGTTGGTATACAGAATTATATGAACATGTTTGCTGATGATGCTAAGATAATAGGAAGGATAAGAAATTTAGATGATTGTCATGCCCTTCAAGAAGACCTGGATAAAATAAGTATATGGAGCACCACTTGGCAAATGGAATTTAATGTTAATAAATGTCATGTTATGGAATGTGGAATAGGAGAACATAGACCCCACACAACCTATATATTATGTGAGAAATCTTTAAAGAACTCTGATAAAGAAAGAGATCTAGGGGTGGTTCTAGATAGAAAACTATCACCTGAGACCACATAAAGAATATTGTGCAAGGAGCCTATGCTATGCTTTCTAACTTCAGAATTGCTTTTAAATACATGGATGGGATATACTAAAGAAATTGTTCATGACTTTTGTTAGGCCAAAGCTAGAATATGCAGCTGTTGTTTGGTGCCCATATCTTAAGAAGCACATCAACAAACTGGAAAAGGTGCAAAGACATGCTACTAAGTGGCTCCCAGAACTGAAGGGTAAGAGCTACGAGGAAGGTTAGAAGCATTAAATATGCCAAAACTAGAAGACAGAAGAAAAAGAGGTGATATGATCACTACATACAAAATAGTAACAGGAATTGATAAAATCGACAGGAAAGATTTCCTGAGACCTGGAACTTCAAGAACAAGAGGTCATAGATATAAACTGGCTAAACACAGATGCCGAAGAAATATAAGAAAATTCACTTTCGCAACAGAGTGGTAGACGGTTGGAACAAGTTGGGGAGAAGGTGGTGGAGGCCAAGACCGTCAGTAGTTTCAAAGCGTTATATGACAAAGAGTGCTGGGAAGACGGGACACCACGAGCGTAGCTCTCATCCTGTAACTACACTTAGGTAATTACCTTAGGTAATTAANTACTATGCCACTCAACATATGTATTTTTATTTATCCGTACACAGTCGAAGTGCGAGTGTAGTAGGTGGGTACGAAGGACTCTTGGTACCTTCAGTGAGAGGCAGCCATCTTTAAAAAAATTCACAGATCTCCCTAAGGCTGCTGGCAGGATCAGTTCTGGACACGCAACAAAGGGTGGCATATGCGCCTCTGGCTCCCAAACACCTGTTGGAGATGGTGTTGAAAGATCGCTCTGTCAGTGAAATTGACCTTATGTTAACCCTCAAACCTCTAGGGGCCCAAATGGAATTCACACCCACAGGCGCAAAAAAAAAAAAAATCCTAAAAATTCTTTCGTCTTATAGAATTGTTTATTTTTGTTCCCTGCTCACGGAAAAAATAACAAAAAATCGTAGGTGGCATATTTTAGCCGCAGTAGGGTAGGGAAGTGTGGCAAAAAAGGGGCGTTGGCAGAGCCTTCGCCAGACGAGGTCTACTCCGCCCGAGCTGTCAGACGGCAGTTGCCACAAATATATTATTACCTAATTATTTCAATGTCTCTGATTGATTTTTTCTTAGTTTTTTTGCAGTAATATTATTCCATACAGTGAATTGTGGTATATTTATATTATAAAATGTGTGAACCATCGCTGTACTCAAAATTATGGTGTGCATATAAGTGATTCAATTATTATGTTCATAAAACAATAAACAAATAGTTTTGCTGTTGTTACACTATATACACAGGTTATATATAAGTATCTGCATGTTTTGTTCACCATAACGAACTACTAAGTTGGTCTGTGAGTCAAAAAGCAACGAGGAGTGGCCGCCACACACCAGCGAGCCACTCACTGCCACTCCCTCCCTCAACACCACCTCACTCACCCTCATTCACCTCCCACAATACTGTTTTTGCATTTATTCACTATACACAGACATTATATATACGTATTTACATGTTTTGTTCACCATAACTGTACATCTAAGCTTGTATGGTGAGTAAAGGCACAAAGACGTAGCTACTCCACAGTCAGCTGATCGGCGGCCACCCTCAAGGCCAGACGCACTAATATTTCTCCTCCAACAATATTGGTTGTGGTGTTATTACGCTATATACACACATTATATATAAGTATCTACCTGTTTTATTCACCATACTTGTACAAATAAGCTGGTATGGTGCCCAAAGACCATAATGGCCACCAGTAAACAACATGCCAAGTCGTGCAGACGACGCTCCTCCCTCACCAAAATGGCGGCTCCCAACCTACTGATTTTGCTGTTATCTCACACTATACACACGTTATATATAAGTATCTACATTTGTGTTCACCATAGCGAACCACTAAGCTGGTATGGTGAGTGCAGTCAATAAATGGTGGCCACAAACAGTCAGAAGACGACGCCCACAACCCTCCCTCCACAGCCGTACTCCTCCCTCCATCGAGCACAGCGCTAAATATCACCACAATCACGCTGATATCAGAATCCTGGTCAGTTTTATCACAGTCAGGGGGCTTCAGTAATACTATCACTGCTAAATAATAGCAGTATCATTTATATTATGGCATTTGTAGGCGATGCTGTGGTGACAAGCTGAACAGCGGTGCTGTGAGCTCATGCTGCGTGCGCCAGCCTTGGTGGCTTGCTCAATACTGACGCTCTCACACCCAAGAATGTTGGGCTGGATTTTTTTTCTAGGTGGCATCTGGCAACTATCAGTCGTGGTTGTACTATAGCTGCCCCTATCCCAGGCGGGGCGTTTAAATTATAGCGCTAGACATGAAATCATACATAAATGATGTGCGCGGTTTCGGTTTTGTCACTGATATCATTTATATATGATATGCGCAGTTTGAGGGTTAAAGAACATAAGGGTCATAGTATTGTGGAAGCTAGGCACAATAAGAACCTAACATAAGGGTCGGATGCAAGTGATACAGCACCGATGAGGACGGTACAGTGAGCGTATCCAGTTGTAGCTGAGCTCCACCCTTGTTCACTTGTATTATTTCCAATTTTTTTTTTATAGATGATACATAGATGAATTATTTTCTGGGTTCAGTGATGATGCATCTGATACAAGTAGCATAGATGAACAATGTTAGCAGTTTCCATCAAGGTGTTTTCCATCGATCTTGTCAAGAATAGCTGAATCTCTTCCGGAATGGCTGAATCTCTTCCATAATGACTGACCCCTCTTCCTAAATACCTGAATCACTTCCAGAATACATTACAAAGCGATTTTTTCAAGACTACTGTACCTTACACTTCACAAGCTTGGTTACATACCACCTACAGGTACTAAAGCCAAGGGTGTATGTGAGTGCATTATTTGTAAGCACACAGAACAAAGAAACAAAGTGAAAATCTGTTTTTACCTGGTGCATCGAGAGCAACGTCACACTATGTACTATGAACTGTTTCATTGATTATCACTAACTTCCGAAGTACTGAGTGTGTAATACAGTGTGTTTCTGTGTAAACTGTGTGAAACTGTACATATTGTAATTTACTGGTGGCTAGCCCAGTCTTGCCAGCCAGCCGCGTTTCCGTCTTGGAAGCATTTGTCTTGGTCAGTCTTGGTTTGTTCATAATGTTCCAATTGGAACACTATGAACGTTCTAATGCATACATATTGTAAAGGATACAAATATGCTTCATATACGATAAAAAACAAAACTAATAAAACTGCATTGGAAATACATAGAACAAATTACTGAAAATATGTATGTGGCAACTTGCAATGCTTGAATGTCCCGCGCGACTGCCTCTGGGAACTTTACATATGAGCGCACAGCAAACATGGCCCCTTCTCCACATCTGCACAGACAAAGTAAGGGATTTTTTTTTACATGTTCAGGGAAGGGAATTAATCATTTTACAAAGATGAAAGTTTTTTGGGGAACACTTGTTTTTTGGCACACAGGGGAAATATCCCAATACACACAGTGCATCAGTGGTTAACAACTAGGTACCCATTTTACTGTTGGGTACAAAGAGGCTACAGTTAAGGATTGACACCCAGTAAATTCTCCCTGGTTAGGATACGAACCCAGGACAAATCACTTGCGAAACACCAGGTGAGTGTCTTGCCAACTACACCATGGGGACAAAATGCTTCCAACCACACAGGGGCTTCTATAAGCCATGAGCCTCTCTGAGGGGGGGGGGTTACCTTACCTTACCTTGAGGTGATTCCGGGGCTCAGCGACCCCGCGGCCCAGTTGTCGACCAGGCCTCCTCATTGCTGGACTGGTCAACCAGGCTGTTGGACTCTGCTGCTCGCAGCCTAACGGGGGGAGTTAGGTTCTGGCACAATGTCCCCAGTAGGCAGAACTCCATTCGCTTTGACTGATGCCACTGTCTAATACATTCATATCAGCCTGGATATCTCTAGGGAGCCTCTGGGTTTTACTCAGTAAATGTGTTTTATTACATTAAAAGCTGCTTTTTTGTTTTCTCTGTGGTGACATGGAATGAAAGAACCACCATTAGGAGCCCCCAACCCCCTGAAAAATGTTGAAAGTCATGAAATGCCTCTTTTTGATGGGTACTTTGTGGCACCTTGGGACCCTCCCTTCCCCATTCTGAGGGTATGGTTTCCATTTTTGTAGGTGTATGACAGTGTTTAAGGTTGGTGTAACTAAAATTAGAACGACATCACCACCTTATGGTTTGTGAACTTCTGGGTTTTGATGTCCTGGTTTTCTATGGTTTGTTTACCATGCTGTAATCTGTTTTGACTTGTCCTCTTTTCTGATGACTTTTTCTAGGTTTGGGTGATCTAAAATCTTGCACCTGTTTGCTTATTGCACCTGTTTAGAGGAGGCCAGTGTTTGGCATTTGGTCCAGTAGGCTTATATATGTCTTGCATGGGCCTGGGATTGATGGACCCCCCTCACCCATCCATGGGAGGGGGAAGGGGGGTCTAAGACTTTCTGCATCTGATACCCAACCTCAGTTCTGAGGCTGTTGTGTTGGGTGGTTGTCGATCGACTCTGGCTCCAATCTTCGAGCAATGCTGTGACTTGTGGTGTGGTGCTGCAGTGTGGTGGTGTGCAAGCCAGGTGTTATTCCAGAAGTACTGGGGCTGCATACGCCTAGGTTTTCCTTCCCTAAGTGCCCTGTAAGTACTGCTCTTACAGTTTGGGGTTACCTTCCACAAACTGTTCGGGGGTTACCTCCGCAGGATTCGTTTTCTGCTTGATTACCTGCCCTCAGTCAGCTGGGGGTTTTCCTACCCCCTGTTTGGCCTTGGGTAGGAGGTAGCATCATCGCTGGCAGGGGAGCATGGTACTGTGCTGCTGTCTTATAATACTCATAGCGGCCGGTTCTGTTCCTCCTGGAGACACTGCTTTTGCGGGGTGTTTATTTTCTTATTTTGTTTTGCCTGGAAGGGGTCTGCCTGGTGTGGCTGTAGGACCACTTGAATGATTTTGGTGGCCCTCTGCTAGGTCCTCGTAATTGCACACGTCACAGGGGTTCAGCATTTTGTTTGTTTGGTAGTTTTGGAATAACCAGTTAGCAGTACCTTGCCTGGGCCTTCCTTAGCAGTCAGCCTAAGGGGTCCCTGGAAACCCCCATTGAGGCTCATTGGTCCAATGGATGCGTCCTCCAAGCCTCACATCGCTTTGTGCGAGTTTGAAGGTTGCTCTGTCCCCTTACCTCAGGGTCAGGGTGACACCTTACCGTCTTTGCCTCCGCCATGCTGCCTGTTGGGTCAATGGCACCTTTGATCTGGAGTCCTGTGAGTGGTGTTCCTTGCTTGTACTTCAATTCACCCAGTCCACTGATACTGGTATTCGGGTGCAGGCAGCTTCAGCGTTGCATGCACGCTTTAGGTTGCTGCAATGTGCTAGGTTGGTTGCCTTTCCGGATGCCCCTCAGCTGCCCTACTTTGGTTATAGGGACCCGGACTTGGGGGTGTTAGTCGCCTCGACTTTGGTTTCTTCCTGTGCCCTCATGTCCTTTCCTTGTTGTGGTTCATCCTGATCCCAATACCCTGCTCCCGGCTCCCAAACGTCTGAGGGTTTCGCAGTCAAGGGCTAGGGCTTTCGTGGTGGTAGGACTCGGGCAGCCTCGGGACTGCCACTTCTGGATCAGCGGTGGAGGCATTTGAGCCAGTTTCTCCTGCCAGGGCTTTCAGGTCATGCCAGCGGGCCCTCTTCTTCCCTGCTTTTCCAGTGGACTCTGCCATTTCTCCAGAGGCAGAGGGTTTGGAGGACAGCTCGGGCCCCGGGTCCTGCCGTGGAGGATCCCGGGGTTGGGGAGAAGTTGACCTGGGAGGCTTAGGCCCCATTTGAACCCGCTTGGGTGTTGGTACCCTCGGCACAGGGCTTGTTGTTACAGAGGAGAGGGATTTTCCTATCTCCTCTCCCTGTACGAGTTTGGTATGGGTTCGACTCCTCCCTGGGTTTGGTTACTGGGTTCCCTTGGGTTCCTCGGTCCCCTCCTTCTGGAGGTTTTCAGCTATCCACATCTCTCCAAGGTTGGTGCAGGAGGCCCTTGCAGCTTACTTCCTGCAAGACCCAGATTACACCTCGATGATGGGTCCTTCTTTTGAGTTTGGCTCCTCTTTTTCTGACTGGGTGCATTACGAGGTGCCGGAGTCATCCTGGCTGGCAGACTGCCCTTACTTTTGGGTGGAAGCGTGGCCTGGCAAGTGTTCTGTTGGACTCGCACGCTTGAATGGCGGGAGTTGACTACAGTTGTTCAGGTTTACCTGGGTGTAAGAGAGAGAGACTTTTGGGAAGGGAGAAATAGCAGTGTTAAATGTTGAAAACAGTCTGGAACTCATACAGATGAAATCCACTGCCAGCACAATAGGCAGTTCTAATTCTGACCTATTTCCTGTGCAGAGCATTGTCTTAACAGGAAAACGTCATCCCTCCAAAAACAGTGTAAACAAAAGTAAATAAAATGTTTAAAAAGTATATTCAGTGTAAGAAAATATAGAGAAACAACAGTGTTAAATGTAGAAAAACAGCCTGGAATGTTATAAGACATATAAATGAACTACTGGGAAATGTGCATGACACGTGTGTATGGATGAAACATTATTGGAACCGGGCAGTTAGAGATATGTGCAAGCTCGCTTGTTCACTTGGTGTGGAGCAGAGTCAGGGAAAGGACAATCGTCACGTTTGTGACTTGTGATGGTCTCCTACAATAACAATAAATGCATTGTATCAGTACCCACCAAACACACACCGAAACTATGACATTGGTACAACGTTCGAACAAGTTTTAACACCTAACCAGTTACAACAACCAATATAGCAAGTTGTAACAACATTCTAATACGTCATAAACACGTTAAGCCAAGATGTAACAACTTTATTACAAGTTGTAACAAGCGGAAAATAGACAGTTTCAGTTTGTGTTTCCAGGGTATAGAGTGGTGCTCCCTCTTTGTATGAGTTAAGAATAAGAAGTCTTAAGAATTAGTTATTCATGGAACCCTGTGTGTAGGTGATGTTTTGGTGTTATTAATTCATTTATTCAGATCTCTGTGCATGTTCTTATCCCATTTACTTTGTCTACCCCCACCCCTTTTGTGTATTGTGGTCAGAACAGTGTATTGATAAAACCCATACCCTTTGCAGTCACTCAGGAGGAGTGGAGTATAGTAATGACCTAAAGTCCCAGTTTGTGAAGACTTTGCCTGTTGTGGGGATCCAATTGTTAATTCACTCCTAAGGCTTGTGTTTGCTTGAAGGAATCCCTCCCTTGTCCTTAACAATCCTGTGTGTAATCCATGTAACCTCCCACCCCCTTCCATCTAGTCACAGTAAGATAATCTTGTGTTAAATAAAAAACATTTGTGAAATTGTTCCCCAAGGTGTATTTCTTGTCCCATGTAGAATAGAGTTGAGTGTGTTGCTTCTATATATACATATCTACTCCCCCCCCATTACTTATAATAGGGGTAAGAGCGAATGTTGTTAGCGATACTCTAGGGTACGACTTTCAATCCTGTACCTCACATGGGGGTAGGGGTCAAGTTGTAGCACCTCATTACGTGCTTGTTCTCCCAAGAGAGTAAGAGCAGATGTTGTTAGCGATACTCTAGGGTACGACTTTCAATCCCGTACCTTACATGAGGGGGATAGTTGGAGCACCTTAAAGCATGCTTGTTCTCCCCTTTGCTTCCTCGCGATATCGGCCAGGTGTAGCTTCACGTGCAGGTTCCCTCCCTTTCGGCTACCATGGTGGCCGAGTATTTGCGCGCATGTGGGAATTTGACTTCGGTCTTGCGCTTCTTTTCCCTTCTGGAGCTGTCTTCGGACTGGCTCGAAGAGGATGTGAAGAAGCTGGATTTAGGGCCAGTGTCCAGTGCGCTTGCCTCGGCAGCATAGGCATCGGCTGCCTTGTTGAAGTTGCTTGCGTGGATTATGAAGGAAACGGTGTATCTGTTCTTTGCTTCTCACCTCGCATGCCCATAGGCGGTGCTTGTTAACTCTTTGGAATCTGCTTGGGCCCTGGCTCTTCGATTTTTGTCCCCTTTCTAGGGGGGAGCCCTCACGGCTCCCCGTAGCTTACTAGGCTGATATACTAATGTCAGATTTTGGCAACAGTCGCATGTATGGATTTCGTATGCGCCTACCGGGGACCACGAGCCAGAACCTGGCCCCCTCTAGAGAGGCAAGGGGAACAATGGCTTATAGAAACCCCCGTGTAATTGGAAGCATTCTATGTCTGCCATCGACTGGGGTAGGCACCCAGAAAGGTAGGCGTCCCAAAACAAACCCCTATTCTGGTGAAAATTGCAACCAAAAGCCGAACGAGTGAATAGAACTCCCCAAACAAAAACAAGCAAACTAGTATGATGTCATCCGTTGTCGTGCTGCTGTCTGCGCAGCCTGCAGCCTGCAGCCCCAGACCTACCACACCGGTGATCCACACCCCAGTTCTTGAGGCTGATGCTATCAGCTCGGTTGTGTGCTCTGGCTCCAGTATTTTTGCGGTGCTGTGCCTTGTGTGTGGCTGCTGTACTTCAGGGGTGCGAGAGCCAGGAGTTATTCCTCAGTACTTGGGCTGCATGCACCTAGGGTTCCCTTCCCTAGGTGCCTTGTAAGTACTGCCCTTGGAGCTTGGGGTTACCTTACACAAATTCCTCGGGGTCTGCCTCTGTGTCAGTTTTACTGCTCGGTTTCTCGGCCGCTCTTTGGGTACTTGGGGGTTTTGTCTCCCTAGTTAACCTTAGGGTAAGAGGCAGTTTTCGCACTGGTAAGGGGCGCAGGGTGCTGTGCAGCTAGTTGTCACCTATCACAGCGGCCGGCTCTGTTCCTTCGGGTACGTTGTCCTCTTGCGGGGTTTTGTGTTTTCTTTTTGTTTTTGCCTTGGTGGGGATTTGACCTATTTGCCACTGGTGTTTGGCCCTCACTCTGATACTTGGTGGTGCCCCCTGCTTGGTCCTCCGTGAGTGTACACGTTCCTGGGGTTCAACTTTAGACAGTTTGTTTGGTAGTTTTGGGCGCCGGTTAGCAGTACCCTGCCTAGGTTTACCCGAGTGTGAGTCCTCTTAAAGTAAATGCTCAGGACCCTGGGAATCCCCTAGGGGTCGCGTGGGTCCGATGGATGTGACCCTGGGGTCCCTCCCCTCGCTTCGTGCAAATTTGAGGGTTGTTCGATCCCCTTGTCTTAGGGCGACCCTCACTGTTTTTGCCTCCGTCACGCAGCCTGTTGGGTTGGCGATACTTTCGACCCCGAGTCCTGTGAGTATTGTTGCTGCTGGCGACTCAACTTACCCACTCTATGGATGATCAACTTCGGGTACAGGCTTCACAGGCGTTACATTCTAGGTCTTGGTTGTTGCAACGTGCTAGGTTGGTTGCTCACCCGGATGCCCCGTGGCTGCCCCGTTTTGCTTATAGGGACCCGGACTTGGGAGTGGGGGTCGCTTCGACCTTGTTTCAGTCCACACTTCCTGGTCCTTCCCTCCTGTTGATCATTCTGGTCCCCCTCCCTGCTTCTGGCCCCGAAATGTCTGAGGGTTTAAGAGTCGGTCTTGAGACTCGGGCAGCCTCCGGGGATGCCCCTTCTGAAGTGGTGACGGAGGCATTCGAATCTCCTCCCCTGGATCCGTTACGAGGACTTCAAGTTTCGGACTTCGTTCCTTTCTGGCTCCGTTTTCTGGGGCTTTCCCCAGAAAACCAGCATTGAATGTAATGACACTCCATTTTCTGGGTGAGTCCCGGAGGTTCCCTGGCATCCCTCCCTCCCTCCCTCCTGTCGGCGTTTTTTTCGCGTGTTTTGACATCCAGCCTCAGAACTGGGGTGTGGATCGCCAGCGCGGTAGGTCGGAGGCTGCCCCTTTCCCCTCCCAGGGAGTGGGGGGGCTACACAGACAGTAGCGCGATGACGTATGACGTCATAATACTTTGTTTGTTTTTGTTTGGGGAGTTCTATACACTCGTTCGGCTTTTGGTTGCAATTTTCACCAGAATAGGGGTTTGTTTTGGGATGCCGACCTTTCTGGGTGCCTACCCCGGTCGATGGCAGACATAGAATGCTTCCAATTACACAGGGGTTTCTATAGACCATTGCTCCCCTTGCCTCTAGATGGGGTCAGGTTCTGGCTCGTTGTCCCCGGTAGTTGTAGAATTCCATCAAATGACTGTTGCCACATTCTAATATATACACATGAGTCGGTATATCTCCAGGGAGCCGCTGGGTCTCATCCAGAAAATGGCGTTTAATTACATTCAACGTTGGTTTTTTGTCCGTTGCTGTTTGCAGAGTCTGCTGTAGTGCATTTTCTGCAGGAGACTTTGTCTAGTTGCCAGCCTGTATCGGACTTGTTGGTTCTCAGGGGGGGGGGTGTCCTACCCGGAACAATTTTGTTATAAGCCAGTGAGGCCAGATTCGGGACTGGCCCCTCCTGCGGAGCCGTCGACATCTGGTCGGCGCAGTGCTAGTTCTGAGCGTTGGTCAGGCTTTTATAAGAATCGACAGTCCTTTCGCAGTTCGCCCCATTGATGGAGCGATGGGAGGGAGGCTCGTGCTGCTTGCTCGCGTCTGGTCCCATGATTCGTGAGCGTTTCGGGTCATTTCCTCCGGCCTGTGATGGAGTTGGGTGGCTCCTCCTCCTTCAGGGGATTCGGGGCTGGTGGGCTAGGCCTCTTTCCCTGCATTCTGTTGGGTCATTCTTGGGTGAGTACGCTCTGGCGTGGTTGAAATGACGGCGTCCGCTTATTTCCAGTTCCGAAACGGGACTGTGCGGACCTGAGGTTCATTCTAGACTTGTCACATCTAACCCCTGGGTCTTTTGCCCCTCCTTTCGGTTAACCACTCTGTCCTAGGTTCAGCTGCTTTTGGAGCTCTCTTCGGGCACAGGGGTTTTGGCTCTTTCGGTCCTGTTGGTCGTTTTGCAGCGGTCTCTTTCTTTTCTGGCAAATAATGAGATTGCTGCTTTCCATAAGGGTCCTTGGATGGTTGATGCTTGGTTGGTTTGTCCAGGGGTGCATCATGTTTTGTGTCCAGTTGTAGCTCTTCGCCGCTACTTGCGCACCACAGGGTCTGTGGCAGGGGAAGCACTTTGGCTTGACCCTGGTTTCTCTTCTTCCCTGTTCTAGGGTGCGGGTCTCCCAGGTCGTCTGGAGGATTATTTGGTCCAGCCAGCCTGCGGTGTATCCATTTCCCCACAACTCTTGTAAGTTCGTGGCTTTGGCTGCTGTTTTTGGTAATATGTCCTGGGCTGACATTCAGGCACGGAGCTTTTGGAGGTCGAACAGGGTCCTGGCCGCATGGTACCTTGTTAATTTTCTGGGCCCTTCTCCCACATGTGTAGCCTAAGGGAAACCTGAGAGGCTCTCCACAGAAAACCGGCATTGAATGTAATGAAATGCCATTTTTTGGGTGAGACCCGGAGGCTCCACTGCAACCCTCCCTCTCTCCGGTCGACATTTTATCGTGTTTTTTGATATTCAGCCTCTGAACTGGGGTTGGGTAGCCAGTGTGGGAGGTCTGGGACCCCCCCTTCCCTCTCCCGGGGAGAGGGGAGTTGCACAGATAGCAGCATAGCCGCTGTGGTGACGTCATGCTTGTTTGCTTGTTTTCTGATTTTTGAGATCTGCTTGCTCGTTCGGCTTTCAGTTTGCAATGTTTAACCAGCTTTAGTTTGTTTTAGGATTCCTATCTTTCTGGGTGCCTGACCTGGTCAATGGCAGACATAGACTGCTTCCAACTACATGAGGGTGTGTATAGGCCATTGCTCCTTGTGCCTCTCTGAGGGGGATCAGGTTCTGGCTCGTTGTTCCCGGTAGTTCTAGAATTCCATTGACTGACTGTTGCCACATTCTAATATATACACGTTAGCCGGTATATCTCCAGGGAGCCTCTGGGTCTCGCCCAGAAAATGGTGTTTCATTACATTTAATGCTGGCCTTCTTTTAACTGAGAAACCTAGGGTTATTGTGTATATTCTGATGGTTTACAGGAACATGTATTTATATACAGTACTAGGACTTTATTCTTTATATTTTTGTAGCTTTTCACTTCATTTAGTTTTTAATTGTTCACTGTATGTATGTCTGTGGTTTTCTGTATACTTCTGAGATTTAGTTCAGTACCTAGTTATGATGTTCTATAAATTTACTTGGGATTAAAGTATATACAGATGTAATATATTTCCATGGGTTTCATTTTGCCTGTGCCGGCGTGACTGCCCTGATCGCCTGCTGTATGCTCAGAAACTTACCAGTATCTCATTTTTCTAATTGTATTTCTGACATTTTTCAGCAGGAGGCAGATGATGAAAAGGTAAAATATCCCAAGCTGTAAAGTGATTATAGCACATGTGCCTTATGACACCAATTATGTGCAGCCTGCAACACTTTATTTTTGTATACTAATTTTGCTCAATGAAATCACATCTAAACTGTTTGGCAAAATTCACCTGTATTAAAACAAAAAATCTAATTTTTACACCCCAACAACATGCATGCTGGTACGCTACATGCTGGTGCTGTTGCTGGAGCCTTGGCCAATTGAATTTGTTGTCAAGCACAGGCAATGAATTTGACCCACTGAGGCTTATTATCATGCACTGGGAAAATTTCTCTTGAATTTAAATTTGAGTATGCACAACCAGTGGCATTGATATTCAGCATTTGTAGAGTACCTGTTGTCATGATAAGATAAACCATTTCCTTAGTTCCTCCTCCTACTACTAAGACCCCTGCTATGCTTTCTGCTCCCCACATCACTCCTCATACCTTTAAGAAATGTATTTATTGATTCCATGCGAGGGAAAAGTTTATAAGCTTTTGTTAATTTTAGGGGGGCTAATTGTCATGTTTAGCTTTGCTAAGGGCTAGTGAATTGCACATGAACAACCTCCTATTAATGGAGGACTACTTGAATGCAATAAACTGCAGCAAAATTTGAACTCAGATTACAAAATGTCCATGGAGTGGGGCGAGCAGCTCATAGCAGGAGGTTAAGTGCGCATGTATCGCCTCCCCAACTGCAGGGAAGAGCTAGCTTCTAATGGCAGTGCATGGTTCTATGCTGGGCCAATGTTAATCATTGACCTTGAATGATTGGTCTGCTCTATCGTCTTGCCTGACCCCTGCCTCCTGTCACTCTTGAAAACACTAATTGTTTTCTTACCTTTTCCATGCATTATCCAGGAAAATGAGAAGGTAATTCGGGAAGCCATATTATTCTACATGCCTGGTATTGTCTGCCCGGTGTTCAGTTGTCAGTGTTGTGCGACTTTCCACCCGCTCAGTAGACAGTGGGCGGCACTCGTAGGTTTTTTTCCACCTCTCTCTCTCGTCACCCACCCACTAATTGCCCAAGACTCATTATAACACAACCGCCAGACATTGCGGAGCCCCTAAATCCAACAGCATGCATTTTGAGGCTACAATCCAAGGATGTCATGTATCCACTAAAACTTAGAATGGCAGTGGTCCTAATGCTGCAGCACAGTTGGACGTGTCATATGGGCAACTGGTGGTGGTAGTGGTGAGGGACTGGTTGCTTGCCACTGCCACCACCCCGACAGCTAAGCGTCACCACAGCCACATCCCCTTAAAGTGAGCCCTAGTCATCATGGAACGCAGCCACCTCCATCACACCTTCAATGCCTTTCCTTCAGCCTGAGCTAGGGGTGCGTCTATTTATTCTCCTAAACTTCTGGACTACCTGAGTCTTATCAGATTGCAGTGAAGTTTTTATGAATATTTGCAAATTTTTATAATATGTACAAATTTGTACATGCAATTAAGTTGAAATTACCTGTAGTGTATTTTTCTCTTGCTGTACAGTTTACAATAAACCTTTATTAGGTGATGAAGGGATGATCCTCACTTCACTATAATACTGTAGATCCAGAAATGAGCCAGTTCTGCAACTGTCTTGTATGTACTCTCATGCACAGGACATAGTGTAAATCCTAGTTGTGTCCCTCAAGTGGCTAGCTACTGGTATCCTTTATGAACACATTCCCAAAAATGAGGACCCGTGATGTCTATGGCTGGAGATGCTTGAAATCGCCATACACTGTCCATTCTGCTTAATTTTACCCTTGTGTTCATGATTATGTAATATTTGTGAATATGATTGCCATCAATATTTAAAAACAAAATCCAGAATATTGGATTTTTTGGCCATTTCCTGCCTTACCTTTTGTCTGACTAAGGCACCACACGAGTTAATCATTCTGAAGGTGCAAGGTGTTATGTCCATTTAGCATGTTTGTCGGGATCAAGAACTTAACAATTTCAGACACAGGTGCTGGTGATGGTTCTCTCGCGAATCTACCACCACTTGAAGGACAGTGACTGATATTGTTGGTGTCTTGACCACAAGCTTAGATTTACTGGACAAATGGTTTACCTCTGGTGGTATGCCTTAGGTGATGTCTGTTAACACAGCTAAGTAAGTTTCTAATCATAAAGTTCAAAGGCTGGGGTCTGCCATTAGTGATGCCCCTCAAAATGATGTATCACTTATGATTGAGGTATGCCTTCAGTAGTCTAGTGTTAAAGTGGTATGCTTGTAGTGATGTACCCTAGCAGATTAAATTCTGCCTTCAGTAGTATGCTACTGTAATCTTTGATGTTTGCTTCAATGGTATATGGTTACAGTGGTATTTTATTTGCAATATGCCACTGTTAAAGTATGGCACCTGTAGTATGCCACTAAGAGGGTGCATACCTCCTTCAGCATGCAACCATTAAATGGTGTGTTGCTCTAAGGCAAAGTATGCTTTCTTAAGCTGTTGCAGGCTGAGGCATGCCTCCTATGGTATGCTACTACATGATTAGGAAGCCTGTTGTAATGTTTTACTACAGACTGATTTATGCCTTCCAGTATGCTGCTTAGGTATGCCTTTGCAGTTTATTACCTCAGGCTAACATATGTCTGTAGTGGTAGGCTAATTCATTTAGGAACTACAGATGGCAAGTAGTGAACTTAAGCTTTACGTTTTTTAAATACTGTTCTTTGAATAGAAAGATTTTGCTTTCTTCTGTGGAGTATTTGGTGTTGATTAAGAGGCTTAATCAGTTTTCAAGCTTTTGTTCAGCTGTAATTTAAGACTTTCCTTCCCAGGGCATTCCTACTCTGCAGAATTTTTTAATGTGTAGAATGTTATTTTCAAAGGAATTTAATTTGTTTGTAGCATTTTGTGTGTTATATTCGAGACATTGTTATTTATATTTAGGATTTTTTTTTGCTAGTAGGTTCAACCGCAAGTAAATATTATTGCCCTTCTGTATGACATAATGTATCTGCTTATAAGTACAAATGTTATTCCATAGTGCATAACTGATTTTCTGGTTTCTGCATAACAAAATAGTGCTCGGACTAGACATAAGTGCCCACCATTCAACCATATAGCTAAACTTTAAAGCAATGACAAAACTTTTTTAAAGTTGTTCTCATGCATCATATATGACTAATATGACTAAACTACACACCAGAAGATGAGGAGATGACGACGACATTTCAGTCCATGCTGGACCATTATCAAGTCGATTGTTATCAAGACAATTGACTTGATAATGGTCCAGGACGGACCAAAACTTCGTCATTTCCTCATCTAATGATATGTAGTTTAATCTCCATATCTTTTGCCATGTTATTGTGATTCATAATCTGCATATTTATGACTATTGCCTTTTTGTGAGACACTGCTTTTTTGTGTTGAATAGAGTTCATACTTAACCTATTCCTTTGTTATAATTTCCTCTATAGGATAGGACCTTTCTGCTGTACATATGTATAGGATCTTTCTGTATGTACATCTTATTTTAACTTTTGATGAAGACAAAACCACACACCAGAAGATGAGGAGACGACTACATTTCAGTTCGACCTGGACCATTATCAAGTAGATTGTGATAGTGGTCTAGGACAGTCACAATTGACTTGATGATAATGGTCCAGGATGGACCGAAATGTCGTTGTCGTCTCCTCATCTTCGGGTGTGTGGTCTTGTCTTCATATCTTCAGTCACTTTATCGTGACTCATTGTCTTCTTTAAGTTTGATCATTTTGTAGATAATCCGTATAAATAAATATTATTCGATAGACTTTATTTGATAGTCTTTTTTGCTGTGTGTTGTCAATGTTTTAATTTTAAATTTCTGTGTTTACAACTGTGATCTTTAATACATAGTTTCCAATCTATACAATCTTTGGGGTCTATTTCTTGAAATTCATACTCCTTACAAAATTAGCATGAATGCCGAGTTTTTTTCAGCCATTGCAGAACAATGAGCCAATGCATGATGCTCCAGTTTTTTATTTTACATGGTTTGTAGGCAAAATGTGCCCAAAATCTTTGAGTCTCTCTATCTACATAGTCCTCGGTTTTAATTGGGTTTTCTCAATATTCTTGGAGATGAAATAAAAGTATATATGTCCTGACCACGAGTGAAAGCCCATCAAACAGGGTCCAGTACCAGGGCTGAAATGCCTGTGGGGTTAGACTCATGTCGAGACGAATATGTAATATTCGATAATTAATTTGCAAAACAAGTAATAATGCACTTATAAGTATCCCTAGTAGAGAACAGGTCAATAAGATAAGTATTTTATGTATGGTAACGTGCTGAATGCACGTGGAATAATTCCTATCCTGCAGTGTCAGAGCCCCCTGGGAAAGTTGTTTCTTGTAAGTTCTTGTGTAGTTCCTATACATTGACTTTTTCAATGGTCTGCTTACTATTAAATTTTTCTTAAAAAGCTCTTCAGATTAGGAATGTGTAGAATAATATGCTCCTGAATGACACATTGATTAAATTATTAAAGGATTATTATAAACCACACCCCTTTCCTTTCCTCCTTGTCCCTTAAACCCATAGGTTAATTATTAAGACCTCTCGTGTACCAATCCATTCACCAAAAGGGAAACACAATGAGGTATGGCCATACCTATCTAATCATATACTTAATTTTTCCCTTCGTTAATTTTTAACTGTATTGTGAATCTGTTTTCATATTTTATCTCACACATATAGATTCCACTACAGACTCATTGGAGATTTATAGTACACTATTAATTTAAATTAATTTGCAAAGAATGATACTTCATGTTACCTAGAAGTAATTTTTTAGAAGTTAGATAATTTTTTAGAAGTATTTACAGCCAGTTGAGGTGTTGATGAAGACACCGAAGAACAGCTTTAATAAAAATCTCCATATGAAAACAGATTTTGTGTTGCAAGCTTTTTGACATAATTCTAGCCCTGGCATGTCAAACTGAATCAAATGATAAGTCATCCTGGGAATATATGGTGGATGTTTATTTAATTTACAATATTCTTATATTTTGTTATTTAACTTACTCTTCCATCTTTGTATATCCTTTTTTATAATTACTGTACCTCTATTATAATGCTTGTATTTCATTACTTTTTGTGAACTATTATTTCTATCTGTCTTTAAACAAATCAGCTTTAAAAATTCATGGGTGCATTTTGAAATGATTGAAGATTTTGGCACATCTTCTAGGATGACTTATCATTAGAATTACTTTTTAATGATCTAACTACCATCTCATCATTTGTATCTTTGACAGTCGCAGTCAGCCACAGTCACATTAGTGCAACTGGTCCAGCATTTCTTTTGTTTCTTTGAGAACTAAAAATTTTGTAAACTTTAATCTTAAAAAATAATTATTTATTCAAAGCTAAGATGCTATGCATCAAGCATTCACTTTTTCATCAGGATGAACACAACAATTTTGAAAAAATGTGTAGTGTGCTCACTGTGACTGTAGAAAGGACTTTCACACGTTAGATATGCATGTCTTCACCTCATTCCATTGAAGAGGTAAAATATCACTGGGGCAACCACCTCATTGGGAGGATTTTCTTAATTGTTTTGTTTCTTTGCTTATTTTTCAGATCTGTTTTATGCTATTAATCCTTTGATTATAGTTTAGAGGCATATGCAACCTATTCTCCTGTTTAGATAGTAGTTTCGTAACTATGTGCACCATAATACAAAAATTGCTGTTCTAGCAATTAGATAGTAGAACTTGGTACTATTCGCTTTATAGTCTAAACAAATAAAGCTAATTATAAACTTAAATATTCCTAAGCCTAGTATAGCACACACATGTCCTATATTAGGCCTCAGATATCGTGTATTATGCCTAGGAAGGTTAGGTTAGGTTAGTTTAGTTTGTCGTTACAAGATAAGTAGAAAACAGTTTTCCGGTTTGTCCAACTCAATAGTGCCGATTTCAGCTTTCTGATTTTGTTGTCCATTGGTATATGTACCATGGTCCTCATCGTTGCTATAAATACTACCAAAACAGGAGGATGGGCAGGCATATGTCAGTGTTAACAAAGGGTTAATTATTCTTAAGTAAGCCACCATAAGGCTTGCTGCAGTGGCTAGAATCTTGTTAGACAAGCCTAGTAATAAAGAAAATAGAAATCTGGGTGGCACAACTTCAATGATAATACACATTACCTATATAATACAGAATGATAATACATAATAGTATTGGTTATCTATCCATCAGTAGCATTGGTGTGCAGCCATTATAATTCAAGCTCCAGTAAAGAAATAAACGGGTTACTCCGGTTAAAATGTAAAAGTTATAATTCCTATTCAAATAGCTTAGTTTGTAGTAATTGATAAAACTTAAGGATATCTATCGTTTTGCTAGATAAATTTATGTACACTAAGTTATATAAAATTTTCATAAATGTAGCAAAAAAAAAAAAAACTAGGCTAAGACAACACTATTAGTACAGTGGTACTACTATGTGTCATAGTAAAAGAAGCTTCAGTTATTGAGTATTGTCCGCTGTTTTCTGTCTTATCATAAACAAATTTTAAAATTCTTCTGTTTCCAAACTCCAGACAACGACCCTCATCGGCCTTCTGAAGACCGCCAGGCTCCTGCGGCTGGTGAGGGTTGCCAGAAAAATTGATAGGTATTCAGAGTATGGTGCAGCCGTCCTTCTCCTGCTAATGGCCACCTTTGCCCTCATTGCTCATTGGCTCGCTTGTATATGGTAAGATGTGGTACTCACTGGCTCTCATTTGTAGAGTAAGATTTGGTAGTTGCGGCTCATTTACTTGCCATTATATGAAAGTCATTGATACTTGATGCTATTTGGCTCATTGATTCATAAATTATGGCATTTATCACAAATTTATTTTTTAGAGTATTGGAAGTCTAATAACTGGAATGAGCTTGTTACTCATTTTTTCACTAGTGTATACTGTAGTGAGTTATGAAGCTTGTTAATTATTGAGCTCCTAATGTATGACAAGTCTTGATGCACTTCAGGGAGCCACTAATGGAGCCTTCAGTGGCTCCCTGTTGCTACATCTTTGTTAGCTCCACCCAATTTGAATCGTACCAGGCCGCTGCGAGTCTTTAAATATTTACCGGAGATCAGTGTTGTCTCGTCTGCTTCTTGCACTTAAGAGGGGACAGGATCACATTAACTGAGGGAAATAGCAACCAGAAAGGTATGGTGAATCAAAACAGACAATAGCAAGGTAAAATATAAATAATAAATACAAGAAAACAAATCAGGAAAAATATTAACCAAAAATGAAATTGTACTGTACTGTAAAAAGAAACCAATGCAAAAAACAGGTAATCCACATGGCAACCAGTTCCCTTCCTACTATCAGCCAACTGCCATTAGGTAGCCATCCTCAATCACAGGCTACTTACTGACTACATGCCCTGTTAGTCTTCATTTCTGTGGGGTGCCCCTACGGCTCCCTGGAGCTTATCGGGCTAATGTATGTTGTGTTAGACCGGGACATTAGCTATGGAGTTCAGACCTACCAGGGACCAGTGCCAGAACCTGGCCCCTTCAGAGAGGTTTCAGGGAGCAATGGCCCTGGAAAAGCCCATATGGTTGGGGGGTTTTCCTTATCTGCCATCGACCGGGGTTAGGGCCCCCAGAACGGTAGGTGTAACAAAACAAACCCCACATGGTAAGAAACTACAACAAAAACCGAACAGAGAGGTAAAAAACTCGCTACAATCCCACGGAAACAATCAAACAAACAATTTACTGCTGCGCCGGTCGTCCGCGCAGCCCTCCCCTTGCCGGGAGGGGGAGGAGGGGGCCCCGGACCTCACCACGCCAGCTGCCTTCAGTTCGCAAGCTAGTGTCAACCGGGATAGATGCTTCTCTTGACTCAAATTCCTGGGCAGTGTTTGCCTCGTGGGGCATTCTCTGCCGTTTTCGTGTGGTGTTCCCACACCACACAAAAACCCACATCCGGGTTTTTGTGTTCCCACCCGGATGCCTCGAGGCTGCCCCGTTTTGGTTTTAGGACCCTGACCTGGGGGGTGTTAGTCGCTCTGGGTTTGGCTCCTGCCGCGCCCCCTGGTCCTTCCCCTGTGGTTCTTCCTGCACCTCCCTCCCCCCTGTGTCCGGCTCCAAAATGTCTGAGGGTTTCAGCCTCGGCACAGGGTTTAGTTGGTAATGAGACTCGGGCTGCCTCGAGGGCTGCCCCATCCAGGTCTGGGATGGAGGCATTTGAGCTGGTTCCTCCTGCCAAGGCTTCTGGGTCCCACCAGCAGACCCCATTCTTGTCTGCCTTTCTTTTGGACTCTGCCTCTTTTCTTCAGGGGTAGAGGGTTTGGAGGACGGCTCTGCCCCGGGTCCCGACGTGGGGGATCCTGAGTCTCGGGAGGAGTCAACCTGGGGGCCTCGGGCCCCCTTTGACCTCGCTTGGGTGCTCTTGCCTTTCTCGTGAGGATTATTGTTGCAGGGGGAGGGATTTTCTTACCTCCCCCTTCCCTGTATGATTTGGGTTCGGCTCCTCCCCGGGTTCGGTTCTGGGCGCCTTTGGGTATCTCGGATCCATCTTTCCAGAGGTTTTCTACTTCCCGTATCTCTGTGAAGGTGGCTCGGGAAGCTCTTGCAAGACCAGGGTTATGCCTCTGCAATGGATCCGTCCTCGTTTGAGATCGGTTCTTCTTCCCATTTTTGGGTGCGTTTGGAGGTTCCGGAGTCTTCCTGGCTGGCAGACTGCCCTTTCTTTTCGTTGGGAGGCGTGGCATGGGTTATGTCGGATCCACACGCTTGATTGGCGGGAAACTTCTACTTTTATGCAGGTTTACCTGGGGGGCGAGTTTGAGCACCTTAATGCGTGCTTGTTCACTCGCGTGCTTTCTCGGGATGTTGGCCTTTTCCAGCTTCACCTGCAGGTTCCTCAGCTTTCGGCTTCGTTGGTTGCGGAGGAGTTGCGCGCCCGTGGGCATTTGGCTTCGATGTTACGTTTCTTTTCCCTTCTCGAGCTGTCTTCTGCTTGGCTTGAGGAGGATGTAGGAGCGTTGAGTGAAGGACCTTCGTCTGGGGCGCTGACTTCTGCAGCTAGGGTGTCGGCTGCACTGTTGAAGCTCATTGCACCCATCCTGAAGGCAGTGGTGTCTGTTTTTTGCTTCTCGCCTCGCGTGCAGTCAGGCTGTGCTCGCCCTCTCTTTGGAATCCGCTTGGGCCCTGGCTGTCAGGTTTTTGTCTCCGTTTTGTCCGTTGCTGTTTGAAGAGACTGCAGTCTCTGAGTTTCTGCATGTGGCTTCGTCTAGTTGTCGTCCTATGGTGGACTCGTTGATTCTCCGAAGCGGTCGTTCTCGGCAGTTTCGGAGGGGTCGTGCCAGGGTTCCGGGTTCCGCTGGTCGAGGTGGGCCATTGGTGCCAGTTTCTAAGCCTTTGTTCCCTTCGGCCCCAGCGTCGTCTGGTCGGCGAAGTGATCGCTCTGTAAGACGGTTTGGTTCTCGTAAGGGGCATAGGCCCTTTCGCGGTTTGCCCCGTTGACAGGGCGATCGGGGAGAGGCTCGCTCTGTTTGCCACGCTTGGTCCCACAATTTGTGGGCCTTTTCGGTCGTGTCATCCGGCCTGCGGTGGCGTTGGGCGATTCGTCCTCTTTTGGGGGGTTCGGGGGTAACCGGGCAGGTTTCTTCTCCTGCGCTTCATCAAGTCGTCTTGGAGTGGGTGCGCTTGGCGTGGTTGAAACGACTGTCCCTCAGGTGGGTTTCCAGTCTGTTGCCCAGTGCCGAAATGGGACTGTGCGGATCTGAGGTTCAT
>WNGS01072847.1:13756155-13797052 GCA_020271785.1 Procambarus virginalis
GTGATATTAGATCATTTGGTCAAAAGTGATCACCACCTTTCATGTTTGTATTGTAGTCACAGATTGCATTCGGCTTGTTGACAGTTACCTGCTGCACTGAGGTTGTTCCATCACGATAGGCGTGCATTTTAAAACCAGTCCCCAAAAATTGGAATAAAACCTGATTTTTGGCGATTATTTAGTGGACGACGCAGCATTGCGTCATCCCTGAGACTACCACAGTAAACTGTCGACGCAGCATGCGTCATGCCCGGACGAAAGTGTTAAGTCGAGCCAGCCTGCAGTTTATCCTCGTGCCCATGACATTAGTAAGTTTGCTGTTTTGGGCTGCCCTCTTCGACAACATGTCTTTGGGGTGACATTCAGGTGCTGGGATTTTGGGGGTCGAACAGGGTCCTGGCCACCCGTTATTTGGTCAACATTCCTGGCTTGGGCATTCGTGTGTGGCTTTGGGTCACAGGTTGCAGCTAGGTATCTCACTTTAGAGTTGAAGGGCATGTGGGCGGCTGCCTCCTGGGTAAGTTCCTCATTTCCTTATCTTGGTTATGTAGCTCCAGGGAGCTGAAGGGGCTCATCTTAAAAACTGGCATTGAATTTAATGAAACACCATTTTCTGGATGAGCCCCAGATGCTCCCTGGCACCCTCCCTCCCTCCCTCCCTCCCATCGACAGTTTTCGCATTGTTTTGATGCTTCCTTGGGATTTGGAGGAGTTCTGCTTCTTTGTTTGGTTTGGGTTGCAATTTTCCTACCCTGTGGGGTTTGTTTCGGTATGTCTACCATTCTGGGTGCCTAACCCTCGGTCGATGGCAGAGTACGAAAACCCCCAACCACGGGGGGGGTTTCCAGGGGCCATTGCTCCCTGTGCCTTTCTGAGGGGGGCCAGATTCGGGGTCATGGTCCACTTTAGGCAGAACTCTATTGACTACTGCCCTAGTCTAATATGTTGCATATTTGTTTCATTACATTCAATGCCGGTTTTTCAGCTAATTTTGTATGTGGCCCTGGAAATTCAGCTTATTACCAAGAACACCAAGGAATTTACCATCTACTTTGTTACTAATATGGATATTGTTAATTCTTAGATTAATTAGATCTGAGAATTTATTACCAAACAAAATGTAGAATGTTTTGGCAATGTTAAGGGTGAATTGTGAAACTACTACCGCCCCACGGTCCTCGCCGGGGCAGCTACTCACTCATTGCTCATGAATTGTGAAACTACTTCCCTCCATCACAGCCAAAGTAAGTCACATTTAATTATTTTTTAGTTCCTCATGATCAGGGAATGCATTTTAACAATATTAGGAAGAAATTTTTTTTTAATAATTTTTTTACGCTCACCATGGAGTTATTATATGAAATAGTTGCACAGTACATGGGTTAAAAGCTTGCCCAAAATGCTATCCACTGTACTAATATGACTATTGTACTTGAATGCCAATTTTTTTGTTATATATCCCATTGTACTTAACTGTAAATATATATAAAGAAACTGAGCTAGGTACAGGTATAATTTATATTGGTAATTTATGGTATTTCTCCGAGAGGCCATTGTTCCATTGAACTCCTGAGACAGCGCTCCACGAGTAAACTTTGTTCATACAAATCACAAGTGGACCAGGATCTCTGACTCATCACTAGACATACATATTTTCATGTGCAGCATCTTGATAGTCATTGCTATCTTAAAAAGTACTGAACCAAAGTAATTGGGGCAGCTTGAATTGTAACATTGCTAAGTTTTAGAACTTTATCCACCTTTAATATTATATAAAAAGCAGTGGAGCAGTGCTAATAAAAGTGAAAAGTCTCCATGCTGTGCTTCCTGACTGGAACACTCATTTTTTACAAATACTTGATTGACCATTTTTGTCACAGAGGGGTGGTGATGCTGGATCTTTTGTAAGTTGTGTGTTAGGATTAAGGACTGAAATATTGTTTCATGCAAAGTCTTCCTTTTGCTCAAGTGGATCTAAGGAATTGGTTTTATTATCACTCTGTGAAAACTCAGTCTGACCTTCCCTTTAGCTGATGTTGACAGAAAAAAGGGTTAGTCAGCCTTTCTTCTGGCTCAATAAGTGTCAAGAGGAAGATCCTATCTGGCATTTCCTTTGTCAACTACTGGCAAAGAGACCGAACCTGGTCCATTTGGGTAGAGGGTATGGCCTTGAGCCTCGCCTTACTTTTATCCCTCTCTTTTTCCTGCAGGCAGGAGAAGAGGTAAGATAAGGTTGCCCCCTGTATGCCATGTCGCATGACCTCTCCTGACCAGACTGACTTTGACTATGATTGTTCCTAAACTCATGCGACAAAGATGCCCCTTAGTTGGACCCTCCTTGAATGTGATACACAGTCACTGACTTTGATAATAATAATAAACTATATTCACATATGTTCTAGTGGTTAAACTGACAACCTCCAGACGCCATCACCCTGTCCTGTTTAATTTTTGAACCCTCTAAAGGCTACCCTCTGTGCTATTATTTTGTAGTACTGTACTTTCTTACATATCAGATTTTATTCTCAGAATTTATTTTCTTGCTCTCTCCAGATCCATTTTCTGTAATGTATTTTATTATTTTATTTGACCTCTTTCTTCATTATCTTCTCCATCATCATTATTATTATTATTATTATTATTATTATTATTATTATTATTATTATTATCATCATCATCATCAGTACTAATTTTGTTCTCATAATTTTCTTCTTTGTGCAAATTGTGTTTTTACCTTGATATCCCCGTCTACTCTCGTGTTGAAGTATGTTTAGTACAATATCTTTGATCCTGTGGTGGTGTTGTTTTTTGGCCTGAATAACAACCTTATTTTTTTTTACCCTCTCCACAGCCTCACACTACTCCTACTACAGCAGAAAGAGATTTAGAGGTAAATTTTGTTACATGGAAAATTAAAATTTATAATTCTTGCTAAAAATATAGGAAAAAATATGACACCACCCGCCACAACTTTACTTTATCAACTTGCCTGATACTCAGAGCCAATCAGGCAAGAGTGCACTATTGAAGCCGGAAAAAAAAATAACATGCCTGGATGAATAGTAGCACTTTAGGACAATTTTTTCTTGTAGTAGAAATCTTTCCCAAGGGGAAAACACCACAAATCATTTGGTTGAATTCTAATGATATCTGGAGCTCAAGACTCTGTGCATTTGGGTCATTGGGAAAGAGGAATTTGTTTGGAATCAGCAAGGCTGTTGAGAGAGTAGCAAAAGTTGAATTGGAGCTGGTTGTGCCGTTTTAATTTTAGTAAGTTTGCCATTTTTACTTAAATTACTTAATAACTATTCAAACTTTGAGGAATGTGAATCTTAGTATCTCCTTATATATTATTTTAAATATTTTATCTATTCTATGTATTATACAGTACAGTATAGTATTGTATATATATTTTTTCAATATATAAATTTTTTCTTCTCTCTGCACTGTAAGATTTCAGCATAACATAACCGTCCTGAGTAATATTTGCAGTAGCAATTACTGATTCTTTAAATAAATTACATTTCAGATGAACATATTTGCCAAGATCCTCTGCTAATTATAATTTTCCTGTATACATGTCATATTCATAAATTAATAAGATTGTGAAGTAAGGATTCAAATTCATCTGTTGTCCTCATACTTCATATTATATATAATCTGACACAAGATGTATAGCCTGAGAACGTTCTTATTCTACCAATACGATTCCGTTGTGAGTACCCCCACTTCCCTAATCACAAACTACTGACTGCACGACATCCACAAGGCTTCACTGCCTCTATACCCATGCCTGTGATCATTATACTCATTCCATGGTCACATTAAAACCTTCGACTGCACGACGCCCATGAGAGGCCTCACTGCTCATACGGCTCGACTGCAAAAACTTAATTCCATCCTTGGAACACTAACTGCATCTAAATATAGTACACTATAGAGTGTTACAATTGTGTGTTTTCTGAAGATATTCAGTCAAGTATTTAAGGATGGGTTTAAGTTCACCTTGACCTGTAGAGTAGCAGTTTTCTTTGTGCTGTCATTAGTGAGAACTGCTAGATTTTACTATAGTAGTTGAATGAGGCTGTTGAAAATTTTAACCTTTTTTTTTTCTAATATCCATTAATTTGTATTTCTTGTTTTAAGGTGATATGATTTTGCTAGAAAGAAACTTTATCACAGAAAATATTATTCCTAATCAAAATTCTTGTTTCATTATTATTGTTATTGATTAATTCAAATTTAATTTTAATTAGAATAAAAAGTTGAATACAAAATTGTAAATCATATCATCTTACAGCTGCAGTCTGCACTATGCAGTTCTTGTCTCAGTGAATTTGGCACATGGAATTTTTTCTACACTAGATCCTATATTATACCAGAGCATAGGACATCTTACTAATTTCCTTAGATCTTTTCATTTTTAGACACCTTATTTTCTTTATTATTGTTTTACAAATCAGATTATCGCACATTATTTTATTCCTTCAGGAGGTTAAAGTTTTAATACTGGTGATATCTATTACTTATATTTTCTAGGTTAAATATTTTTCCCTGATCTACTGAGAAGTTCACAGCCATCAGTCTGTATGCAGAATGGAAATAGAGAATACTTATCAAGGACTGCATTACATCATTCAAATTTATTTATATGTGAATTTTTGCAAAGTTTGAAACAATAGTAACCATTATGATATTTAGATATTGTATTTGTCTTCCTATAAGTTTCTAAAAACCTAGTAACTAAAAATCTATGAACAAATGGTTGAGAGCATAATCGATTAGCACAGTTCTTGTTTAGCTAATACTGTATCCATGTGCAACAGCATATTTTATCTTATTCTTCACTAGGGATTTACTTCGGTGTTTTGTGACTGCATGAAACCTTTTTCTTTCTCCATGCATGAATTATAGTACTGTATAGAACTTAGAAATATCAATAATATTTATGCATATTATACATTTTTAATGTAGCCATATATATTTAATAAAACATAAAACTTTATTTTACAGTACATTATATAATATAAAAGAACTGAGTATTTATTTTGAATTAAATATTTTATAAGTTTGTGTTTACTGTACATTATTGGATAGTTAAACAAAGGAAACACAATATGTGGAGAATAAATATTGCATTTTCTTTAAATATGTTGGTTTGCTAACACTTACATTTTTAGAAACAACCAGTGTAGTGAATGGGCATTACAGAACTTGGACCTTCATTGCTTAATTAAAAAAAAGCGTCGAATGTAATGAAACATCATTTTCTGGGTGAGACACGGAGTCTCCCCTGGAGCTATCTGGGCTGATATAAATGTATTAGACCCTGGCAGAGTGAATTGAGAGTCAGAGTGAATTGAGTTCTTAGGCTTACTGGGTACCACGAGCCAGAACCTGACCCCCTCAGAGAGGTACAAGGAGCAATGGCCTATAGAAACCCCCTTGTGGTTGGAAGCATTCAGTGTCTGCCATTGACCGGGTCAGGCACCCAGAAAGGTAGGCTCCCCAAAACAAACCCTATCTGGTAAAACAAATTGCTACTGAAAGCCAAACTGTTGGACAGAACTCCCCAAACGAAAAACAAGCAAACGAGCATGATGTCACATCCTTCATCGTGCTGCTTTCTGCGCATCTCCCCCTTCCCTTGGAAGGGGAGGGGGGAGCCCCAGATTCCTGCACCAGCTATCCAGCCTTAATTCTGAGGCTGGATGTCAAAAAACGCACAAAAAAATGCTGACCTGAGGGAAGGAGGGAGGGTTGCTGGGAAGCCTCCGGGTCTCACCCAGAAAAGGACGTTTCATTACATTCAACGCCGTTTTTTGGGGGGGGGAAGCCCCTTTGGCTCCCTGGAGCTACATAACCAAAGACAAAACAAGAGGGACTCACCTGGGAGGTGGTCGCCACTCGCTCCTCAACTCAAAGTCGAGACAACTGGCTGTAATCGCCTACCAATTCAACACATGCTGGAATAGGGCCAGGAACATTGACAAATTAGCGAATGGCCAAGACCCTGTGCGACCTCCAAAATCCCTGTGCCCGAATGTCACCCCAAGATATGTTACCGAAGACAGCAACCAAAACAACAACTTACGAAAGTCATGGACATGAGGAGAGATCACAGGCTGGCTGGACTGAATAACCCTGCAGGCGACCTGGAAGACCCAAACCCTGCATAGCCACAACTGGACACAACACAATGCACCCCCGGTCAAACCAACCAAGCATCAACAACCCAAGAACCCTTTGAGCCGCAGTCTTAATCTTCACCAGAAAATAAGGAGACGGCTGCAAATGAACAAACCTACCTCCAGGACCAAAAGAGCAGAAAGCCCTGCACCAGAGGAGAGCATGAAGCTTTCCAACCTGATCCCCCAGAGGCCAATGCCAACAGAAAAAGAGCCTTTGCAAAACAATCTTGAACTGAAGAGGCCACAGCAAACACAGAAGACAAAAAAGAGAGCACCGGGTAAAATGACCAGGACTGCTCGGGCAGTGCATGAACAGGCCAGAGGTGAAACAACGCATGAACAGCTTGCAAAATGGAGCAGAAGTAACATTCACCCTGAATGCAAGCTCCAGCAGCTCTGCCAGCGCCGCATGATACTAGGTGACAGTATTCGGCATAAGATGATGGTTCTGAAACAACCATGAAAGGAAGGACAAGACAAACCCGATCCGAAACAGAAGAAAACCTACATAGGGAGAAGAAATAACGAAAGGACCACCAGGAAACTTCATACTGCCACTAAGACAAGACACGCAGGTGGGTCACCATCAAAGAAGCCACCTCCTCACCATACAAATGGTAATAGATCTGCATCAGAAAAACTAGACGTAAAGACTCAAGGAGAAGATTGAACCAGCTACGCAATGGACTGGCCCAATCTGCTGAAAGAGGCGGAGCCGCAAGAAGACCGCCGGATTCAGACACCCAGCAAGCAGCGCCTGAAACCAAGGCTGGGCCGGCCACCAAGGGGCCAAGAGGACTACTCTTCCCTGGTAAATCTCCAAGCGAGCTAGCACCCAGAGCAACAGCGGAACAGGGGGGAAAGAGGTACAGGTAACCCCATCTTGAGCAGTCCTGCCTGAAGGCATCGACCCTGATGGCCTCGCAGTTGGGTAAGGGTACCACATAAATTGGGAGACACCTCGACCATGCCAATGCGAAGAGATCTACCTCTGGAAGCCCATATGTCCAGCAGAGCCAACTGAATGAGTTGACGTCGACCATCCATTCTGTGGACAGGGGAATGAACCGAGACAGGCCATCCGCCAAAACATTGGACACTCCCCGAATGTGAACGGTCAGGCAAGCCAAACCCCCAAAACTCGGCAGACGAGTCACCCGAAGCGACCAGCCCCAAAGAGCCAAGGCCCGCATTGAACCCCCACAGTTTAGACAATGAACCACCGGGAGGTGGTTCATTGTCTGATGGAGCTGGATCGTCGATCCATGAGTAACCCCTGAACCCTCCGAAGCACTCGCTATTCTGGAGCGAACTCCCACACTATGCTGTGGATCCGACGGAAGGACGGACCCCACCGTCCCTGGCCGGCCTGGTGACCACTGGTCACAAAGCCCCAGCCAAGAGACGACGCGTCCGTGAACACGTTGAGCAAGGGCTCGAGTTGGCACCAATCTTGAGGTTATCTTGAGATGATTTCAGGGCTTTAGTGTCCCTGCGGCCCGGTCCTCGACCAGGCCTCCACCCCCAGGAAGCATCCCGTGACAGCTGACTAACACCCAGGTACCTATTTTACTGCTAGGTAACAGGGGCATAGGGTGAAAGAAACTCTGCCCATTGTTTCTCGCCGGCGCCCGGGATCGAACCCGGGACCACAGGATCACAAGTCCAGTGTGCTGTCCACTCGGCTGACCGGCTCCCTTCCCCCTACCAAGGCACAGAACTCCGAAAAACCCGAAGAGGAAGCTGGCGATGCAACAGCCAATGTAAGGTGCTCAGAGGCCAAACTCAGCAATCATGAGAGAAGAGGAAGAAACTTCCCCAAAGGAACCAGAACAGCCTAAGAAGCCAAATCCATCCCGGCGCATAGACCATCACGGCAAAGTTCAGACTCCCGAACAAACCCTCGTGGAACCGCTGAGTGACCTGGGAGCCACACCAGAAACAGGCGAAGGTGGGACTGCAGCTGCAGCACAGCCGCTGGAAGGAGAGACAAGGAAGCGGTCCGAGAGTCCCAAACTATATTCAGCCAAGACCGAACCTGAGAGGGACCCAGATGGAACTTCCCCCAAGCCAACAGAAACCCGAACCCGGCGAGCTGGGAAAGAACCAAATGTTTGGCGAGCAGATACGCGAACTGGCTAGGAGCCCAGATCAGGTAGGTGTCGAGGTAGGCCAGAACCTGCACCTCTAACAGACCCAAATGGGCCACCACGACCCGGGTAAGGTTTGTAAACATACAAGGTACCAGATTCAGGCCGAATGGAATGCAACGATAGCGGTAAGCTTGACACCCCACAACAAAACCTAGCCAGTACCTGAACCCTGAATGAATCGGGACATTCCAGTATGCATTTCAGAGGTCCAGGGACACCAAGCGTGTGGCTCCAAAAGAAGACAGACCTGAGACAGAGTGGTCATCTGAAAGGAGGAGGCAATAGACCCCAGGGGTTCAAATGGGACAAGTCCAGAATGAACCGCAGGTCCGCGCAGAACAGTTTTGGAACCCACCTGAGGGACGTGGTCGTTTCGATCACGCCCAAGTGAACCCACTCAAAGATAACCCAACAATGCACAGGAGAAGCCTGCCCCACCAGCCCTGAACCCCCCGAAGAAGGAGGGGGCCACCCAACGCCACTGCAGGTTACAAGAAAAGACCCGAAACGCTTGCAAATCATGGGACCAGGCATGAGTAAACAGCGCAAGCCCCCCCCCCCATCGCCCCATCAATGGGACAAACCATGAAAAGGCCGCTGCCCCTTATGGGAACCTGACCTCTGAGCAGAGCGATAACTGCATCGACCAGTTGTCCTCGGATTCGAAGGCTGCACCTGCTCAGAAACTGACACCACTGGCTTACCACAGCGAGATGCACCCCAAGCCCTGGCATGACCAGTCTGGGAAGACCCCATGTGGGCTTCCAGAGAACCAACAAGTCTGACATTGGACGACAACTAGAAAAGCCCACTTACAGATACTGCACCACCACAGACTCTGCAAACAGCAAAGGACCAAAAAAGCGTAGAAAACCTAAGAACCAGGGTCCACGTGGATTCCACAGACTGAGCGATTATCGCCTGCCGGCACACGAGATGAGAAGCAAAGAACAGAGACGCTGCCTCCCACAAGATCGGTGCAAACAGCTTCAACAGAACAGCCGACACCTGCATGCCAAGAGGGAGCAACCTGAACCCCAATCCACAAGGGCAGTACTTACACCTACTTACTTACATCTACTTACTTACACCTAGGAAAGATAATCCTAGGCACATGCAGTCTGAATACAGTTGAAACTACTACTGGCTTTCACACCACCACTTGGACAGGGCCGCACTACAAGGCACAGCATTGTAAAGATTCGAAGCCAGAGTCACATGACCCGCCAGGTCACATATCGGCCAAGAACTGAAGGTGTGGATAGCCGGAGTGGGGGTCTGGGGCTCCCCCTTCCCTCTCCCGGGAAGGGGGGAGCTGCGCAGACAGCAGCGCACTGACGGTTGTGATGTCATGCTCGTTTGCTCGTTTTTCGTTTGTGGGAGTTCTGTCCAAAAGTTTGGCTTTCAGTAGCAATTTGTTTAATCAGATAGGGTTTGTTGTGGGGCACTTACCTTTCTGGGTGCCTGACCCAGTCAATGACAGACATAGAATGCTTCCAACCACACGGGGGTTTCTACAGGCCATTGCTTCTTGTGCCTCTCTGAGGGAGGCAGGTTCTGGCTTGTGGTACCTGGTAGGCCTAAGAACTCCATTCGCTTTGACTGGTGCCAGGGTTTAATATATTCATTTCTGCCTGGATAGCTCCAGGAAGCTGAAGGGGCTCCCCATAGAAAGCAGATATATGTTTTAACCATGACTTTAATTATAATGTATTTTCAAACATTCATTTTTCCAATTTCTGAAACTATGATTTCATAGGATTTTAAAACATTGTTCTTTATTTTATTTACATTTTCCATCTTATGTTATTGTTGTTATTTGAAAACACATTTTATTATTAGATGGAACTGGACTTTTTTTTACTTCTGAATTATGTTTTAGTGAAAGATGCTACTACTGTATTTAATGGTACTATTATTTTCTGGGGGAGACACTGGTGGTGGCTCCCTGAAGCTATCTCGCTGAGATTTCTCCATGCAAATGGGTCACATCAGACATGGGAGTTCTGCTTGGCCCACTAGGGATAAGAGCCAAAACTTGGTTTCCCCTCACAGAGATGTGTAAAGACAGTGATAATTCACTACCACACCGGGAAAGCATCCAGAAAGTCGGTGAAGCTTAACAGACAACTGGAGTGTTAACAAAGACCAAATTCTGAAATGCCAAACAACTCCAATAACAATTCACACAGAACAATAGAAATATTCAAAATTAGTGCAAAACTAATAGTAATAAATGCCACCACCAGGCGGCCTGGCTTCCATACGCAGCCATCTTTCTTGGTAATTCTTTTGCTGATATCCTGCTAGACGCTAGTGTTCTGGGTCTTTCAGAACAGACAAGCCAAGATGTACAAGCCATTCTCCCCTTTCACAGTACATGCTCAAATGCTTTAATCTTCCCAACAAATGTAGCCTGACTTAACACTTTGGTCTGGGCATGACGCAATGCTGCGTCATCCGTTTACTGTCGGTAGTCACGGGGATGATGCAATGCTGCGTCATCCGTTTACTGTCGGTAGTCATGGGGATGACGCAGTGCTGCGTCATTCACTAAAATAATCGCCAAAAATCAGGTTTTTATCCGATTTTTTTTGGGACTGGTTTTAAAATGCGCGCCCATGTCTTCCCTACACGCCTATGTCATGTTCAACACACAACACTGAGGTGGTAAGTACAAAAAATTGTATTATTTTGTATATATTTTTTGTTCATACTTTTGCGTATTGTACTGGCAATATTGTTCTTCAATTGGTCCTTATAATCACATATCCATCTGAAGCATTCTATTAGGAACAATTTCATACCTAAATGAGCGCTGTAACACGAAAATTGAGATTAGCAACAAGTAATAATACTAAACATTTGTGGGCAGGAATTGGGAGTGTAGCTGGATGGCGTCTGGGCGCTCACTCGCGGCTAATGCATGGCCCGTCTTCAACTCGTCGGCCGTTGGAGCGTGACCAGGTTCTTTATTTTATATGCTAATGTTCCTCTAGAGAATTCTATTGCGAACCCATTGATACCAAAATGAAAGACCTAGGACGAAAATTGAGGTGACCAGAGTGAAAAGAGTGAACACATTTTATAGCTTTTTAGCGCTCCTGGGTAACTCGTTCGCACTTTCTCTGTTTGCTGCGGGTAATTAGCCAAGCTTTTGGAGTTTATATGCATTTAGTGCTGTAGAGAATTTTATTGCGAACACAATGATACCAAATTTAATCTCGTAGGACGAGAATTGAGGTAACAAAGTTGAAGAGAGTATACACTTTTCAAAATTACCGCGCTCTCCCGTGAAACGCTGGGACCCACATCGCATAGTTGAGGGTAGCGCGGCGGGTGCGCAAAAGTGTTAAACCTTACCCCTTTTTCTTAACCTCATTTTATTCTTACCTATCCCATTCTTCCTTCATCCCATTATTACACTCATATCATTCGTACCTTTCATCCTATTCTTACGTTTTTGCCTTACTCTTACTCTTCTAGGAATTACCTTCTTCTCTTACCTGCTCACCACCTTCACTTTACCACCTCCTAGAATAACCTTCCACTCTTGCTTCACCTTATCTTACCTCATATTCTTCTAGGAATTACCTTCCTTTCTTACCTGCTCCTCAAATCACTCTCCTTATTTATTGCCTTTGCCTTCCTTTTTCCCATCACATACAACTTGAAAATGGTCCAGAACCGATCAAAACGTTGTCGTTTCTTCATCTTCTGGTGTGTGGTTTGGTCATCATATCTTCAGCCACGTTATTTTGACTCATCATCTGCAAGCCCCCATGCTTTACTCTTAAGTGGCCGTATTCCTTGGTTGTGTTCCTTTGTGGGCTTATTCCTTGGATGTGTTCCTTTGTGGGTTTTGTACTCTGTTCGATGTTTAGTTTTTGCTTCATGTGTGTGTATTTTCTATCCAATTTTGTGTGAATTTGGCTTTTCTGTGGGGAGCCCCTATGGCTCCCTGGAGCTTATCGGGCTAATGTATGTTATATTAGACCGGGACATTAGCTAAGGAGTTCAGACCTACCAGGGACCAGTGCCAGAACCTGGCCCCTTCAGAGAGGTTTCAGGGAGCAATGGCCCTGGAAAACCCCCTTGTGGTTGGGGTTTTCCTTATCTGCCATCGACCAGGGTCAGGCACCCAGAAAGGTAGGCATAACAAAACAACCCCACATGGTAAAAAACTAAAACAAAAAAAACGAACAGAGAGGTAGAAACTCCATACAATCTCAAGGAAACAAGCAAACAAGCGGCTGCCTAGCTTCAGTTCGTAAGCTAATGTCAACCGGGATAGACGCTTCTCTGGCCTCAGTTTCCTAGGCGGTGTTTGCCTTGTGTGCCGTTCACTGCTGTGTGTTGTGTTGTGTGGTGGCCAGGAGTACCTCATCAGTGCCGGGGCTGTATGCGCTTAGAGGCTTCCTTCCCTTAGCGCCCTGTGAGTACTGCCCCTGCGTAACAGGGTTATCTTCCCTGGGGCGTTCGGGAACCATTCCCGTAGAGGTTCTTGCTGCTCGGCATTTGCCTCACCCTTCGGACCAGCTGGGGCATGGGGCCCTTGTTTGACCCTGGGTAGGGACTGGTATTGTGCTGGTTAGGGTGTCAAGGTGTTGCGCGACCTGCCACCCAAGCGGCGACCAGTTCCTGTTGCCTCTGGAGACGGTATACTTTTGCGGGGTTTTTCTTTTGTTTTTATTTTCATTTGTCTGGTGGGGGTCTGCCTAGTGTGGCTATAGTTCCACTGGTAGTGTTTGGTGGCCCTCTGCTAGGCCTCCGTGATTGTACACGTCGCAGGGGTTTTCAGTTTTATCCTCTATCCCTTGTTATTTTTGGGTGTTTAACCGGTTAGCAACACCTTGCCCGGGCTTCCCGTAGTTGTTATCCCTACGGGCCCTGGAAACCCCTGTCGGGGCTTGGTGGACCATTGTATGTGTCTTCTGGGTCCCAACTCGTCTTGTACGGGATCGTTGGTTGCTGTGCCCTTGTCTCAGGGTGACAGTTGCCACTTTTACCTCCATCATGTTGCCTGTTGGGTCACTGACACCTTGACCCAGAGTCTTGTGAGGGAGATTCTCTACTTGTTCTCCAGTACTCGCCTGATGTTATTACTGTTCAGAGTACAGGCGGCATCCGTGTTGCAAGCTAGGTTAGGTTATTGCAACACGCAAGGTTGGTTTCCCACTCGGATGCCCCGAGGCAGCCCTGTTTTGGTTCGGTGCTGTTTGCCTCTTTCCCTCCCTGTTCCCGGCTCCGGACTGTCTGCGGGTTTCGGGGTCGGGGCGGGGTTTAGTTGGGGCCGAGACTCGGGCAGTTTTCGGGGGCTGCCCCGTTCGGGTTGGGGGACGGAGGTTTTCGAGCCTGTTCCTCCTGCCAAGGCGTCTGGGTCTTACCAACGGCCCTTTCTTGCTGCTTTTCCCATAGACTCTTCCTTTTCTTTAAGGGCGGAGGGCTTGGAGGATGGCTCTGCCCCGGGGCCTCTGTTGCTGGTTCCCGGGGCTGTGGGGGATACCTGCTAGCAGTTCTGTTGTGGTTTGCCCCTGCCTGGGTTTTCTGCTTTTGAGCGCAGTTTTTCGCCCATCCAGTCTGCTTGCTTCCCACTTTTGCTGGCGTGTTTTCGTATCTTTAGTGTCGGTCACACCCCTCTGTTCTGGTGGCCAATTTCTTCTGCCGGTTTCCCGGCGTGGCCACCAGGGGCAGCGTTACGGTTGTTTACATGCGCCTGGGTGTGCAAGCAAGCGTCTTGGGTGAGTCTTAAAACTTTTTCAAGGGTTTTATTCTCCTGTTGTCGTTTCTTTGCTTTTCTGGTGTTTTCTGCCCGTTCCTGTTCCTCTGGGAACGCTCGAGTGTTGATTTTACACCAGGTTTTCCATTTGTCTGGTTTGGGTCTGGGCCTTTGGGTTTGGGCTCAGTGTCCCTGGCTGTTATGCTTGCTCCCACACTTGTCCCTCGGTTTTCGGTATGTTTTCACGTTTCCCTGGGGGTTCTGTCTGGGGGCTGTGCTTTGCCGTTCTATGGTGTATCTCCGCTGGCAAATGTGGTGGTTGGGCTCCCCTGGTTCGATTCCGGGTTCCTTTGGGATTATTTGGTTTCGTTCCGGATGTTTCTTCTCTTGGGCCCCCTTTGTGGGTTCAGGGGGCTTTGTTTCCTCGTGTGTGACCGGTTCTGCCTTCTGGAGTTCCGGGGTCTTCCTGGCTTGCAGACTGATCTTTTTGGGGCTTGGCACGTGTTGTGGTCGTGCTGGGACTTTTTTGTTGTCGAGGTGGGCCTTTTGATGCAGTTTTGTGCCTTCTTCGCCTGGCCAGCGTGGTGCTCTCTGCCCACTGGTCGGCGGATGTAATTTTCTTTTCACGTGTATGTACACATGTACATGTGTACACTGTGTGTGTGTGCACCTGTGTATGTGCGCACCTGTAATTACCTAAGTGTAGTTACAGGATGAGAGCTACGCTCGTGGTGTCCCGTCTTCCCAGCACTCTTTGTCATATAACGCTTTGAAACTACTGACGGTCTTGGCCTCCACCACCTTCTCCCCTAACTTGTTCCAACCGTCTACCACTCTGTTTGCGAAAGTGAATTTTCTTATATTTCTTCGGCATCTGTGTTTAGCTAGTTTATATCTATGACCTCTTGTTCTTAAAGTTCCAGGTCTCAGGAAATCTTCCCTATCGATTTTATCAATTCCTGTTACTATTTTGTATGTAGTGATCATATCACCTCTTTTTCTTCTGTCTTCTAGTTTTGGCATATTTAATGCCTCTAACCTCTCCTCGTAGCTCTTGCCCTTCAGTTCTGGGAGCCACTTAGTAGCATGTCTTTGCACCTTTTCCAGTTTGTTGATGTGCTTCTTAAGATATGGGCACCACACAACCGCTGCATATTCTAGCTTTGGCCTAACAAAAGTCGTGAACAATTTCTTTAGTATATCGCCATCCATGTATTTAAATGCAATTCTGAAGTTGGAAAGCGTGGCATAGGCTCCTCGCACAATATTCATTATGTGGTCCTCAGGTGATAGTTTTCTATCTAGAACCACCCCTAGATCTCTTTCTTTATCAGAATTCTTTAAAGATTTCTCACATAATATATAGGTACAATATATATTATGTGTATATACATAATATATGTATGTGTATGTTTACTTTTTCTTTCAGAAGGGGCTCTGTTCCCTTCTCTGTTGAAGTGGCGCTGGGGGAGCAGCTTGCTCTGTAGACTCTCGCATGGTCCCACAGTTAGTGGGCGCTTTTGGTTGTCTTCCGCCTCTGGTGGCGGCGGTGGACGGCTTCTCACCCTTTGGGGGTTCAGGGCTGGCGGGTGGGCTTCTTTCCCTGCACTTCATGTCATCTTAGTGGGTGCGTTGGATGTGGTCGATCCGCCCCATCCTTCTGGGGTTCCCGTCTGCTCTTTGCAGACATGGGCCTGTCGAATCTGCGGTTCTTCTGAACTTCTTCAGTCTGCGCCCTGGATTCTATGCCCTCAACGGAGGACTGTTATCTCCTGTCCGGCTTCTGTTGGGGCCGGGTGCCTGGATGGTGGCCCTGGACCTCCAGGTCAATTCTTGGCACGTTCCTCTGCAGTTTTCCGGGACTGGCACAGTTGGTGGTGGGGCTTCAGGCTTGCTGCTTTTGTTGCCTTCCCTATTTTGTAATTGGCACTTGGTGTATTTTTGCACCTTTACCGGATCTTTTTGCCCTGTCTGAGTCTGCTTGGGATTCGGTGTCAGGCCTACCTTCGACGACTGGCTGGTGTGGGCTCCCAGTTGGTCCGCTTGTCTGCTCACCAGGGGTGTGGTTCTTTCCAGATCGCCGGGTTTGGTTTCCTGGTGATCTGGATGCCGTTCCATCTGTTTCCGTCCCGGGTTCGGACCTGGCTGGATCTTGTTTAGGGCTCTTGGGCCGCTCCTTGTCCTTCCCTCCAGAAGTGTTGCTGCGGCTGTGGTCCCGCCTTCGGCTGCTCATGAGGGGGTCCTGGGTTGCTCAGCGGTTGCTCGAGCAGTTGAGCAGTTTTCAGGACTACAGTTATTTGATGTTTTGTGCGGCGCTGGCGCAGCCGCTCCAGCTTGTGTTTGGGGTGGACGTCACATCTGCCCCGTTTCGTACGCTTTCTTGTGCTTTGTTTCACGTCCGGCCTGCTCATGCATCGCCTGAGCCGTCCTGGTCCTTGTTCAGGGTGCCTTCTTATCTTCTCTTCAGTTTGTGGTAGCCCCTTCGTTCAGGTTCTGCTCTTTGGTACTGGTGGTTGGTTTGTACGTTTGCAGCCTTTCTCCATCCTGGCGAAGGTCGAGACGCCTGCTTTCCGGAGAGGTTCTTGGGTTATTGATGCTTGATTGGTTTGGCCGGGGTGCGTCCTGTGTTGTCCGGTTGCGCTTTTTGCCATTACCAGTGTACCGTGTCTGGGGATGCGCTTTGGTTTGATCTGGTTCCCTTTGTTCCTTGTTTTCAGGGCTTGGGTCTCCCAGGTCATCCGCAGAGTTTTTCAGTCTTCCAGCCTGCGGCCTGTCCTTGCGCCCATGCTGCTCGAACGTTTGCAGCTTTTGCTGCTGTGTTGGTGACATCTAGGGCTCATTTCGGGCACAGGGATTTGAGGGTCGCACAGGTTCATGGCCGCCCCTTCTTTATGCGCATCTGCTCCTGTGCGTTCTTTTTGCCTTGGGTCGCAGGTTGCAACCTGTTGTCTCGGCTTCCCGTTGTGGAGTTTGTGGCAGCCACCTCCCGGATTAGCTCTTTCTTTTCCTTCTCTTTGGGTATGAAGCTCCAGGGAGCCATAGGGGCTCCCCATAGAAAACCAGAGTTGAATGTAATGAAATGTCATTTTCTGGGTGAGCCCCGAAGGCTCCCTGGCAACCCTCCCTTCCACCGGTCGGCGTTTTTTTCACATTGGTTGACGCTTAGCTTCCGAACTGGAGCTAGGCAGCCGGCGCGGTAGGTCCGGGGCTCCCCCCTCCCCCTCTCGGGGCGGGGAGGGCTGCGCGGACGATCGGCGCGGCAGTAAAGTGTGATGTTTTCTTGTTTGCTTGTTTCCTTGGGATTGTAGGGAGTTTCTACCTTTCTGTTTGGCTTTTTGTTTTAGTTTTTTACCATGTGGGGTTTGTTTTGTTATGCCGATCTTTCTGGGTGCCTGACCCTTGTCGATGGCAGATAAGGAAAACCCCAACCTCAAGGGGGTTTTCCAGGGCCATTGCTCCCTGGAACCTCTCTGAAGGGGCCAGGTTCTGGCATTGGTTCCTGGTAGGTCTGAACTCCATAGCTAATGTCCCGGTCTAATATAAACTACATTAGCCTGATAATCTCCAGGGAGCCTCCAGGGCTTACCCTGAAAATGGCGTTTCATTACATTCAACGCTGGTTTTTTTGTGCTTCAGCCTGCATGTGCTCTGGGTTTCTTCACAGGGTGCCTGCTAACACTGCTCCTGCACTGTCAGGGATATTTTCTCCAGTGTATTCAGGAGCTCGCCTCTGAAGACAAGGCCACTGGGGTGGAGAACCTCACTTCAGGCTATTCAAGAGTCTTTGGCTCCTCTATTTGGGCCCTTGGATGGGGCCATTCTGTTGCTTGTTTTGAAGCTTGCATGTTTGTTTATACTACATGCCACAGATGCCAGTGATCATGACCTGGGTGAATAACCATAGCCTGGTTATTTTTGTTGCATTTGGTATCTGGTGAGTGGCCACAGTGCCTGGGTATCCTGCATGGCTAACTGATTTCAGGCCCTGGTAATCCCCTCAATGGTCTTTGGCATGGTTGATTTGGCCTGTTGAGCCTGCACTCACCAAGTATGAGTTTGTAGGGCACTCAGTGTCTTTGTTACAAGATGTTTTGAATGTCTTTGAATTACAAGAAGTCATTCTTTCTGTCTCCACTGTGTTGCCTATTGAGTTGGTGACACCTATGACCCCTGAGTCCTATACAGTTTGTTCCATCTGGGTCTGTACATTGATTAATTCAATACAAACAGTTTCAGGCAGGTACTACTTTGAGACCTAGATTTCCTTGGTTAGGTGATGGTCATTATGTTTAGTTGAATGCCCCAGAGTTGTCCCGTATGGTGTTTTGAGATCTAGAATTGGAGGTGTTGTGATCTCAACCTGTACTAAGTTCGTGCCCCCTCTTCCTTTCCCTGCAGGTTTGGTTTGCCCACTTTTTGGTCTAACCCTGCCCGAAACGCTGTGCGTGCTAGTAGCTTTACAAGAATGTAAAACTTCAAATGCTCTGTACTCTCATAAACCTAATGTACCTTCTTGTATATAAATAAATAAAATAAATAAATAAATAAATAAATAAAATCCCTCTTGTCCTGGCCATGAAATGTCAGGGGGTTTTTGGAGGCAGGACAAGGTTTAGCTTGGGGGTGTAACTCTGCCTTCTCTGGGGGTAGCCCTATCCACATCAACAGCAGAGGCAACTGATCCTTTTGGTCTTACCATCGTTTCAGGGCAAATGTGTTCACAACTGTCCCTTCCTCTCCTTCCCCCCCACCTCTGCTCTGAGCTTTCTCCTTTAGAGGACACTTTTGTGTCCTAAGTGTTGGATGAGGACTTTGGCTCTATCCCAGGGCCTTCATGGCCAGCTTCTAGGGCAAAGAGGGGAGCATGAAAAGTGTCCCTGGCTGCCTTTCAACCCTTTATGGCCCTTGGTTGACCCCTTCTGGTCTTCGGCGCAGGATCAGTGCCTTCGTTTGTACACTTTTCCATTCTCTGATCACGAGGCCTTCATGGTGGATGCCTTTTGCCTAGACTGGTTGAGGGGGTAGGGAACCCTGTACCTTTTTTCCCCAGTCTAACTGTAGCTCTGGTTCCTGGCCTCTTTGGAATCCTACCACATGATAGTGACCCTTCTGGCTCCTTGGTGGCCAGCTCAGCCTTGGTTTCAAGCACATCTTGCTTAGTATCTAAATATGGGCATTTCTGTGGAGAGCCCCTTCGGCTCTGCGGAGCTAGACTGGGCTGATGTGTATATATTAGACCATGGCAACAGTCAATCAAAGGAGTTCTAGGCCTGCCGGGGACCAGAGCCAGAATCTGGCCCCCTCAAGAGAGCCATGAGGAGCAATGGCCTAAAGACACCCCCCATGTAATTGGAAGCAGTCTTTGTCTGCCATTTACCAGGTCAGGCACCCAGAAAGGTAGGAATTCAAAAACAAACTACTGCTGATCAAATAAATTGCAAACCAAAAGCCGAACTAACAACAGAACTCGCCAATCAAAACCAAGGAAACAAGTATGACGTCACCACAAACGCCGCGCATCCGTCTGCATCCGTCTCCCAGACCTCCACGCCGGCAACTTTCCTCAGTTCAAGAGGCTGTTGGGTTGGTGACGGTCGATCACTCTGGCTCCACTCTTTGCGCAGTGCAGTGTTGTTGCTCGGTTTTGGTGGTGTGTGAGCCAGACATAATACAAGGGTACTGGGGCTGCATGCACCTAGGGCCTCCTTCCCTAGGTGCCCTGTAAGTACTGCCTTTGCGGCTTCAGGGTTATCGTCCACGAGCTGTTCAGGAGCAGCTACCTCCGTGTGGTTCTGTCGCTGCTCGGTGATTGCCCGCCCTTGGGGGTTCAGCTAGGGTGGTTCTTATTCCTGTTTTCCCTTGGGTTAGGAGGTAGTGTTGTCGCTGGTTGAGGCTCGAGGTACTGTGCAGCTGTCAGATATACGCATAGCGATCAATTCTGTTCTCCTGGAGATGTTGTGCTTTTGCGGGGTTTTTCTTTTGTTTGTTTTATTTTGCTTGGTGGGATTCTGCCAGGTGTGGCAGTAGGACCAGTGGTAGGTTTTTGGTGACCCTTCACTAGGTCCCCATGCTTGCACACATCGCAGGGGTTCAGCTTTTAGATTGTTTGCTTGGTAGCTCTGGGATAAATGTTTAGCAGTACCTTGCCAGGGCTTCCCTTAGCAGTCACCCTAAGGGCCCAAACCCCCATTGGGGCTCGGTGGTCCAATGTAGGAGACCTCCGAGTCCCACCTCGCCTTGTACGAGTTTGAAGGTTGCTCTGTCCCCCTGTTTAGGGGTGACACTCACCGTCTGCCTCTGCCTTGCTGCTTGTTGGGGTCAGTGACACCTATGACCCCGGAGTCCTGCGAGTGGTGTTCTTTGCTTGTACTCCATTCACTCAGTCCACTGAAACTGATATTTGGGTGCAGGCAGCTTTAGCATTGCATGCAAGGTTTAAGTTGCAGCAACGTGTGAGGTTGGTTGCCTTTCCGGATGCCCCACAGCTGCCCCGCTGAATTATACTGGTAGTGAGACTCGGGTGGCTTCGGGATATCCCCTTCTGGATCGGCGGCGGAGGCATTCGAGCCTGGTCCTCCTGCCGGAGCTTATGGGCCACGCCAGCGGGCTCCCTTCATCCCTGGTTTTCCAGTGGACTGTGTTTTTTCTCCAAAGGCAGAGGATTTGTAGGACGGCTCGGCCCCGAGTCCTGACCAAGAGGATTCCGGGGCTGGGGAGGAGTTGACTTTGGAGGGGCCTGAGCCCCACTTGTCCCTGCTTGGGTGTTTGGTACCCTCGGCACAGGGCTTGTTGTTACAGGAGGAGGAGTTTTCCTTTCCCTATCCCTGTACGATTTTGTTATGAGTTAGATTCCTCCCTGGGTTCGGGTCCGAGTTCCCTTGGGTTCTTCGGTTCCCTCTTTCTGGAGGTTTTTGGCTTCCCGCATCTCACCGAGGAAGGTGTGGGAGGCCCCTTGCGGCTTACCTCCTGCGAGAGACCCAGATTACACCTCGATAATGAAACTTCTTTTTGGTTTGGCTCCTCATTTTCTTTTTTGGTGTGTTACAAGGTGCCAGAGTCTTCCTAGCTGGCAGACTGCCTTTTCTTCTTTGAGGGCTTGGCATTCGTCCTGTCGGAATGCTCACTTGAATGGCGAGAGTTGCCTACGGTCGTTCAGGTTTCCTGGGGTGAGTTGGAGCACCTCAAGGCGTGCTTGTTTGCTCCCGTCCTTCCTTATGATGTCGGCCAGGTGCAGCTTCATGTGTAGGTTCCCCTCCCTTTTGGCATCCCTGGTGGCCGAGGATTTGTGTGCCCGTGGGCACTTGGCTTTGGTCTTGCACTCTTTTCCTGCTGGAGCTGTCTTCGGACTGTCTCATGGTTGGTGTGGAGCAGCTGGGTTCCGGGCCAGGGTCCAGTATACTTGCTTTCAGCAGCTCGGACGCCGGCTGCTTTGGTGAAGTATATGCGCCGTTTCTGAGGGAGGTGTTGTCTGTTCTTCGCTTCTCGCCTTGCGTGCTGACAGGCAGTGCTTGTCCAATTTTGGAATCATCTTGGGCCCTGGCTCTTCATCACCTTTTTCATTGGTGATTTGGAAAATCACAAAAAGGTGATTTTCACCACCTTTTTGTTATGCTGTTGCTGTTTGCAGAGTCTGCGGTGCTGCATTTCCTGTAGGCAGCTTCGTTTAGTTGACGGCCTTTGTCGGACTAGTTGGTTCTCCGGAGGAGGCCATGGAGGTTCTGCCCGGAAGGGTCGTGCCAGGTCTCAGGGTTCCTTCGGTCGTCGTATCAACCCCCTCCCCCTCCCAGGGAGGGGGGGGGGTTGCGCAGACGGATGCGCGGCGTTTGTGGTGACGTCATACTCGTTTCCTTTGTTCTGATTGGGGAGTTCTGTTGCTAGTTCGGCTTTCGGTTTGCAATATATTTGATCAGCAGTAGTTTGTTTTGGAATTCCTTCTTTTCTGGGTGCTTGACCTGGTAGATAGCAGACAAAGACTGCTTTCAATTACACGGGGGTGTCTTTAGGCCATTGTTCCTCATGCCTCTCTTGAGGTGGGGCCAGGTTCTGGCTCTGGTCCCCGGTATAGCTCCGGGGAGCCTCCGGGTCTCACCAAAAAAATGGCGTTGCGATTTGTACATTCAACGCTGTTTTTTTTTTAATTAAGTGTAGTTACAGGATGATTATCCTGTTGTTGTTATTGTTAGCTTTCACCTATGGCTGTAGGGTTAGGGAGTTTTAGACTCTTCTCCAGAGGAGGGGGGTTTTGTGCTCTAATACACAATGTACCCAACATGAACTTGAGTCCTGGCTTTGTTGCTGTGGACTCTTCCCTTTCACAGTATATACTCAAATGCTCTAATCTTTCTAACAAACGTGACCTAACATAAGCCTACCTTCCTATTTTCTTTTTCTCTTTCCTTTTCTTTATCTCTTCTCCTACGCTCCCTTGCTATCCTCTTCTTATTCCTATCTCCTTCTCATTCGGTGGTTATAATAGGAGCTGCCTCGTATGGGCCAATAGGCCTTCTGCAGCTCTTATTATTATTACTATCCCTCTACTACACCTTACTTTGCTCCTCAGCTCTCTCTTGCCTATTTTTTTTTTTTTTTTTTTGAGATATATACAAGGGTTGTTACATTCTTGTACAGCCACTAGTACGCGTAGCGTTTCGGGCAGGTCCCTGGAATACGATCCCCAGCCGCGAAGAATCGTTTTTTCATCCAAGTACACATTTTACTGTTGCGTTAAACAGAGGCTACAGTTAAGGATTTGCGCCCAGTAAATCCTCCCCGGCCAGGATACGAACCCATGACATTTATTGCCTGTCTCTACTCCCTCATCACAATCGACTTGAGAATGGTCCAGGACGGACGGAAACGTCGTCGTCTCTTCACCTTCTAGTGTGTGGTCTGGTCAACATACTTTAGCCACGTTATTGTGACTCATCGCCTGCACACGGGGGGTTTTGTTCCTTTGGCTCTGGTGGGTGGCTTGTTTGTTTGCAGCTTTTTTTCTTCTTTTCTGGCAAAAAATGCATCATCTAGGTTTTTGAGACATCTGTTGGTGATTAATGCTTGGTTTGATATGGCCAAAGGTGCATCATTTGTGATGTCCAGCGGTTGCTCTTCACTGCTACCTGGAAGTCACAAATTCCGCCTCAGTGGATGCCTTGTTTGTTGACCCTGTTTCGTTGCTCTCCTGTTCCAAGGCTAGTATTTTTCATGAATTTACCTGAGGATCACTAACACACTAGTGGCCTCGGTTAATTTCAGGAAACCAGCGGCTTGTCAAAGGTCACCCCATTTGTTCTGATGATTTTTTCAAGATGAATTTTAAAGTTCAACAGTGTTTTGGCATTTATGGCTTTGGTGGGTAGGCAGTTCCATGGGTTTATAGCCCTATGGGTGAAAAGCTAATCATGTTTTTAGCCCCATGCTGTGGCTTGTTGAGCTCGAAACTGTTACTCTTTGTCTGCATTACATCTGAACTTTTGAAGATGTTGTCTGGATCAAGATCCTCCAAATTGTTCACTACTTTGAACATTTTGATGAGATCACGCCTATCATGTCTGGTTTGCAGTGTTGTTAGCCCTGTGACCCTCAATCTGTCCTGGTATGAGAGATGACTTGGTCCTGGAATTATTTTTGTTGCTCGGTGTTGAACTTTCTCAAATGAAGCTTTCATTCGAAGGAAGCTGAGCGAATGAACCCGAGACCTCATCTCTGAAGATGAGGTCTCCTCATCTTCAGCTTGGATGCAACAATCCAGGTAAGGGGGGGGGGCAGCAGAGAGTTATACATTGAATGACTACTGTTTTTATCTTAAAGTCAAAGGTATGCTTGATTATTCCTAGGGTTTGGTTAGCTTTTTTTTTTTTACTGCTGCTCCCACTTGTGCAACTTTCAGTGACTGATGGATTCTGACTTCAAGGTCCTTTTCCTCATCAATCTAGTGCAAGGTAATGCTGTTAATTTGGTAGTTGTGATGGGAATTGTTATGCCCCATTTGCAGGGTTATGCATTTATCGACATTAAAAAGCATTTGGCAGTCGTCTGACCATTTGTGGAGCTCATATAGTCAGTCGTGTATTGCTTTGTGCTGCATCTCTTTACATGGTTTCTCATTTTCTCACTAGTTCATGCTGCCTCCTCTTTCCTGGTAAGTCCTTTTTTTGTTCTCTGTAGTTACTTAGCTTCAGGAAGCCTTCAAAGTCTTCCCCAGAAACACAGCATTCAATACAATGATGCTTCTTTATGGATGAACCTCGGTGGCTGACTCACTCACTCCCTCCTACCAGGTTAGTCAGTCTGTGTGCTGTTCATCAGCTCCAGAACTGTTGAGGAAGATGGCTTCATGCAAAAGCTGTGCCGCCTGGTAGTATCATTTGGTACCGAGTTTGTGCTAATTTTTATTTTATTTATTTTCCTGGGGGAGCCCCGTCGGCTCCCCGGAGCTATCCCAGGCTGATATGCTAATGTTAGACTTTGGCATCAGTCATGTGTATGGAGTTCTTACGCCTACCGGGAACCACGGCCAGAACCGGGCCCCCCAGATAGGCAAGGGGAGCAATGGCCTATAGAAGCCCCCGTGTGGTTGGAAGCATTCTATGTCTGCCATCGACCGGGACAGGCACCTAGGAAGGTAAGCGCCCCAAAACAAACCCCTATTCTGGTTAAAATTGCTACCAAAAGCCGAACTAGTGGATAGAACTCCCAACAGAAAAACGAGCAAACTAGTGTGACGTCACACGCTGCCATGCCGCTGTCTGCGCAGCTCCCCCCTCCCCGGGAGGGGGAGCCCCAGACCCTCCGCGCCAGCTACCCACACCTCAGTTCTTGAGGCTGATGCTATAGGCGAAGGTCGTGTGCTCTGGCTCCGGTGTCGCTACAACACTGTGCTTGCGTGTGGTGTTTGTTTTCTGGGTGCGAGAGCCAGGAGTAATTTTCGGTACTCGGGCTGCATGCGCCTAGGGTTTCCTTCCCTAGGTGCCCTGTAAGTACTGCCCTTGGGGCTTGGGGCCACCTTCCACATGCTCCTCGGGATCTGCCTCTGCTGGTCCGTTTTACCTTTTTCGGTTTTTCGGCCGCCTGTTGGGCTCTTGGGTGTTCTGTTCTCCCTTGTTACTGGCAGGTAAGAGGCAGTTTGCACTGGTAGGGGCGCAGGGTGCTGCACAGCTTGTATTCCCGACATTGCGGCCGGCTCTGTTCCCTGGGGTTCGCTGTCCTCTTGCGGGGTTTTTTTTTCTTTTTGTTTTTGCCTGGTGGGGGGTTCTGTCCTATTCATTCCTTAGTTCTAGCCCTTTCACGGTTATACTCGATGGCGCCCCCTGCTAGGTCCCCGTGAGTGTACACGTCCCTGAGGTACAGCTATTGAAGTTCGCTTGGTAGTTTTGGGCGCCGGTTAGCAGCTCCCTGCCTGGGACTACCTGAGCGTGAATCCTCTGATGATTCTCTTCGGGTACAGGCGGCGCGTGCGTTGCAGTCTAGGTTTCGTCTGTTGCAATGCGCTAGGTTGGTTGCTCACCCGGATGCCCCGGGCTGCCCCGCTTTGCTTTTCGTGACCCGGACTTGGGGGTGGGGGTCGCTTCGATCCTGGTTCAGTCCGCGCCTCCTCGTCCTTCCCCTACTGCTCGTTCTGGTCTTCCCCCCCCCTTGCTTCCAGCCCCGAAGCGTCTGAGGGTTTCGGGGTCGGAGCAGGGGTTACTTGATCTTGAGACTCGGGCAGCTTCGGGGGTGCCCCTTCCGGGGGAGTGGCAGAGGGATTCGAGTCTTGTCTCCCTGCCGAAGCTTCGGGGTCTGACCAGTGGGCCCCCCTTCCTTCAGCTGTTCCGGCTGCTCCGTCCTTGTCTTGTGGGGTCGGGGCTTGGGAGAGGACTCGGCCTCGGGTCCTGTGGTGTTGGACCTCGAGGCTGGGGAGGGGCTGACTTGGGGGTCTTGGGCTCCGCTGGACCCCGCCTGGGTTTTTCTTCCCTCTGAGTGGGGCTTATTGTTACAAGGAGTGGGGTTTTCTTTCCCCCCCTCTGCGTACGAGTTGGATTTGGTATCGGCCCCTCCCCGGGTTCGGTTCCGTGTTCCCCCGGGTTCGTCGGTTCCGTCTTTCCGGAGGTTTTCGGCTTATTGCATCCAACCTGGTGTGGTGCGAGCGGCCTTTGCAGCTTACCTCCTGCGGGACCCAAATTATGCCTCGGAACTGGATCCGTCTGAGTTCAGGTTTGGGACTTCGTTCCCTTTCTGGCTCTGTTACGAGGTTCCGGAGTCTTCCTGGCTAGCAGACTGCCCCTTGTTTGTTTTGGATTCCTGGCATTCCTTCTGTCGTTCCCGCACGTTGGAGTGGCGGGAAGCTTCCACGGTGATTCAGGTTTTCCTGGGGGGCGAGCTTGAGTACCTGAATGAGTGCTTGTTTGCCCCTGCCCTCCCCCGCGATGTGGGCGTTATTCAGCTCCATGTGCAGGTTCCCGTCCTTTCGGCGGCGCTTGTTGCGGAGGACTTGCGCTCCTGGGCCTTTTGGCTTCGGCCTTGCGGTTCTTTTCCATCCTGGAGCTGTCCTCGGATTGGCTCGTGGAGGATGTGAGGACGCTTGGGTCCGTCCCGGGGTCCGGCGCCTTGTCCTCGCTGCGCGCTCGTTCGCTGCCTTGTTGAAGCTGTTCACGCCGATTTTGCGGGATGCGGTTCCCTGTTTTATGCTTCCCGTCTCGCGTGTCGGCAGGCGGTGCTGGGTTCCTCGTGGAATCTGCTTGGGCTCTGGCTCTTAGGCGTTCTTCCCCCTTTTGTCCTCTTCTTTTTGCGGAGTCGGCCGTGGCGCAGTTTATTCAGGCTGCGTCGGCGGCTTGTCGTCCGATGTCGGACTTGTTGGTCTTCCGGGGTCCCGGGTGGGTCTTCCCGGAAGGGTCGTGCCAGGGCTCGGGGTTCCTCTCGTCGTGGTAGGCCTCTGGTGTCAGGTTCGGGTTCGGCTCCTGCTGCGGACCCGCCCTCGTCTGGTCAGCGCGGTGTTCGCTCTGTGCGGGTTCTGGGTCTCGTAAGGGTCGCCGGCCCTTTTTGCGGTTTGCCCCATTGACGGGGCGATGGGGGGCTTGCGCTATTCGCCCGCGCCTGGTCCCACGATTCGTGGGCCTTTCGGGTCGTGTCTGGCGGTCTGCGGTGGCATTGGGTGGCCCCTCCCTCTTTGGGGGGGTCGGGGCTGGCAGGGCAAGTTTCTTCCCCTGCGCTTCGTCGAGTCATCTTGGAGTGGGGTACGTTTGGGCGTCGTCGAAACGACGTCGTCCCTCGATGGTGTTTCCCTCTGTTTCCGGTTCCGAACGGAACTGTGCGGACCTGAGGTTCATATTGGACTTGTCCCGTCTGACCCCTGGGTTCATTGCCCCTCTTTCGGATGACTACGCTGTCTCAGGTTCGGCTCCTTNCTCCTATTCCACATTCATAACATAGGCATTTATTAAACATTAAATTCCATTTGCCAAGTGGTGCTCCATATACTTATTTTGTCCAGGTCATCTTGAAGGGCATGACAATCATCTAAGTTTCTTATCCTTTCTATTATCTTAGCATCATCAGCAAACATGTGCATATAATTCTGTATACCAACTGGTAGATCGTTTATGTAGACAATAAACATCACTGGTGCAAGAACTGAACCCTGTGGTACTCCACTTGTGACATTTCTCCAGTCCGATACATTGCCTCTGATCACAGCCCTCATTTTTCTATCAGTCAGAAAATTTTTCATCCATGTTAGAAGCGTACCTGTCACTCCTCCAATATTTTCCAGTTTCCAGAACAACCTCTTATGTGGAACTCTGTCGAAAGCCTTTTTTAGGTCCAGATAGATGCTGTCAACCCAACCATCTCTTTCCTGTAATATCTCTGTTGCTCGATCATAGAAACTGAGTAAATTTGATACACAGGATCTTCCAGATCGAAAACCATGCTGCCTGTCTGATATTAAATCATTTCTCTCCAGGTGTTCTACCCATTTTTTTTAAATTATTTTTTCCAATATTTTGACTATTACACTTGTCAATGATACCGGTCTATAGTTAAGCGGGTCTTCCCTGCTTCCACTTTTGTAGATTAGAACTACGTTAGCCTTTTTCCACACATCAGCTACAACTCCTGTAAACAGGGATGCCTGAAAAATTAGTTGAAGATGAAGGCTGAGCTCAGGTGCACATTCTCTCAGAGCCCATGGTGATACTCCATCTGGACCAACTGCTTTGTTCTTATTTAGCTCCTTGAGCATTTTTTCCACTTCATCTCTAGACACCTCTATGTGCTCTATGTTGTTCTCTGGAATTCTTATTGTATCTAGTTCCCTGAAGAGTTTATTTTGTACAAACACACTTTGGAACTTTTCGTTTAGTGTTTCACACATTTCCTTTTCATTTTCCATATCTATTTCCTATTTTTAACCTCTGAATATTATCCTTTACCTGCAATTTGTTGTTTATGAATTTATAGAATAGACCTGGTTCTGTTTTAAATTTGTCTGCAATCCCTTTTTCAAAATTTCTTTCTGCCTCTCTCCTCACTGCCGTGTAGTTGTTTCTCGCATCTTTGTATCGCTGGTATGTTTGGGGGTTTGGCCTCTTCCTGTATTGATTCCATTTTTGTGTCTTTTGGTCTCTGGCCCTCTTGCAATTTCTGTTGAACCAATCCTGTTTCCTAGTTCTGCATCTCTGTTTTTGTATAAATTTTTTTGTGCCTTTATCATATATTTCACAAAACTTGACATACATCTCATTCACTTCCTTGCCTAGCAACAAGTTTGTCGAATTATACTCGTCTAAAATTTTTTTAAGGATGCCATAATCTCCTCTCCTAAAGTCAGGTTTTTCAATTGCATCAACCTTCATATTTTCTTCCAGATTATAACGCATTGCATATTTTATTCCCAAAAAGACATGGTCACTTTTACCCAAGGGAAAAGAAGGTACTGAATGTCAAATATTTCTTCCTCCTTCCTGGTAAATATCAAATCTAGCATGGAGGGAACGTCCCCCTCCCTCATCCTCATAGCTTGTTTAACATGCTGATACAAGAATGTTTCCAGGATGAGGTCTACAGATTTACAGGTCTAAAAATCTTCTGTTTTAGCTTCATATGCTTCCCAGTCTATGGATTTCAAATTGAAGTCGCCGACTATCAACAGTCGTGAACTATCATTTTCCGCTCTCGCTATGATCTCTCTCATTATTGTTATAAGTCCTTCTCGTTTACTATCTAGCTCCTCCTTTGACCATGTGCTGCTTGGCGGTGGACTATATGCATTTATGATCATTAGTTTATCATCCTCATGGCAGATCTCTAGTGCTATTATGTCAACTTCTTGTGGGTTTGCAGTCATTATTTTGTTTACCTTTAGGTGTTCTTTCACCAGCACAGCAATGCCACCGCCTTTCCTAATTTTTCTGTCCCGTCTCCAAATTGAGTAGCCCCTTGGGAATATGGCCTCATTTAAAATAACATCTTCAAGTTTTGTCTCCGTGAGTGCAACAATGTCTGGTGTCTGCAGCTGTATTACATCACTTAACTCCAGTATCTTCGATCTCACTCCATCTATGATGGTGTATGCAATCTTCAGGACCTTGTTCCCCCTCTCCTTATTCTTCACTCCCCCTCTATCTATTGGTTTTGTTGGTTTGCCTTTATGTACCACTTTACTGGTCTGCCTACCCCTAACACTTTGTAGAAAAAAGAATTGATTTCTTCTTCATTCCTGCTCTCATTTAAACGTTTTGCCTCGGCGAGGTTCAGTTTCAGCTTTTCTCTGTTTTCTTTTGAAAGATCTCATCTTGATGACCACACTTTCCCATCCTCATTACTTTGTAATTTTCTAGCATTTCTTAGTACTTCTTCCATCTGTTTGGCACCGTTTAGGGTGATCCTCAAAGGTCGATCTTTCTCTTTTACGTATTTGCCTGTTCTCCTGTAGTACTATCATCGCTTAATAATAGCAGTATCATATATATTATGGCATTTGTAGGCGATGCTGTGGTCACAAGCTGAACTGCAGTGCTGTGAGCTCGTGCTGCATGTGCCAGCCTTGGTGGCTTGCTCAATACTGAAGCTCTTACACCCAAGAATGTTGGCCTGGATTTTTTTTCTAGGTGGCATCTGGCAACTATCGTTCGTCGCTGTACTATAGCTGCCCCTATCCCAGGCGGGGTGTTTAAATTATAGCGCTAGACCGAAATCATATATATATATGATGTGCGCAGTTTCGGTTTTGTCACTGAAATCATGTATATATATGATTTGCGCGGGTTAAGGGTTAAAGATGCTAATAATGCTGGGATGTAAAAGGGTGAGTGCTGTGATGTTGCAAAGCATTGTTTTTTTTTTGTAGAAAAAAGAAATGAAATTTAAAAAAAAAAAGTCAAAAAGGCTCGTTCGGTGTTCGGCAGGTAGGCTGTTCCATGTTTCTTAAAAAAAAAAGTTGAAACAATTTGAAAAACAGACAAATTCCATATAGGTTCGTTCAGTGTTTGTTGGGTAGGCTGCTCCATTATTGTAAAATAAATGAAAAATACAAAACAAATTGAACACATTTGAAATAAAGAAAGATTGTCATAATGAAGCAACCTATCCATCAAACACTGAACGAACCTATATGGCATTTGTTCGTTTTTCAAATTGTTTCAACTGTTTTCTGTGGAGAGCCCCTTCGGCTCCCCAGAGCTATACCACACTGATGTGTATATATTAGACCGTGGCAACAGTCAATCGAAGGAGTTCTAGGCATACCGGGGACCAAAGCCAGAACCTGGCCCCCTCAAGAGAGGCACGAGGAGCAATGTCCTAAAGACACCCCCGTGTAATTGGAAGCAGTCTTTGTCTGCCATCTACCAGGTCAGGCACCCAGAAAGGTAGGAATTCCAAAACAAACTACTGCTGATCAAATAAATTGCAAACCGAAAGCCAAACTAGCAACAGAACTCCCCAATCAAAACCAAGGAAATAAGTATGATGTCACCACAAACGCCGCTCATCCGTCTGTGCAACCCCCCCCCCCTCCCCGGGAGGGGTATGGGGGTCCCAGATCTCCACGCCGGCAACTCTCCTCAGTTCGAGAGGCTGTTGTGTTTGCGGCGGTTGATCGTTCTGGCTCCATTCTTTGCGCAGTGCTGCAGTGCGGTGTTGTTGCTCTGTTTTGGTGGTGTGTGAGCCAGACATAATACAAGAGTACTGGGGCTGCATGCACCTAGGGCCGCCTTCCCTAGGTGCCCTGTAAGTACTGCCTTTGCAGCTTCAGGGTTATCTTCCATGAGCCATTCTGGAGCAGCTACCTCCGTGTGGTTCTGTTGCTGCTCGGTGATTGCCCGCCCTTGGAGGTTCAGCCTAATCCTTCGCCCTTGGAGGATTCCGGGGCTGGGGAGGAGTTGACTTGGGGGGACCCAGGCCCCACTGGTCCCTGCTTGGGTGTTTGGCACCCTCGTTTCAAGGCTTGTTACAGGGGGAGGGGTTTTCCTTTCCCCCCTCTCTGTACGATTTTGTTGAGTTCGACTCCTCCCTGGGTTCGGGTCCGAGTTCCCTTGAGTTCTTCTGGAGGTTTTTTGGCTTCCCGCATCCCACCTAGGAAGGTATGGAGGCCCCTTGTGGCTTACCTCCTGCGAGACCCAGATTACGCCTCGATAATGAGCCCTTCTTTTTGAGTTTGGCTCCTCTTTTTCTTTATTGGGTGCATTTCAAGGTGCTGGAATCTTTCTGGCTGGCAGACTGTCTTTTCTTCTTTGAGGGGCTTGGCATTCATCCTGTCGGAATGCGCATTTGAATGGCGAGAGTTGCCTACGGTCATTCAGGTTTTCCTGGGAGGTGAGTTGGAGCACCTGAAGGCGTGCTTGTTCGCTCAGGTCCTTCCTCATGATGTCAGCCAGGTGTGGCTTCACGTGCAGGTTCCCTCCCTTTCGGCATCCCTGGTTGCCGAGGATTTGTGTGCTTGTGGGCACTTGGCTTCGGTCTTGCACTTCTTTTTCCTGCTGGAGCTGTCTTTGGACACTCTCGTGCTGGGCATGAAGGAGCTGAGTTCCGAGCTAGGGTCTGGTGTGCTTGCTTCAGCAGCTCTGGCGCCGGCTGCTTTGGTGAAATTGTATGCGCCGTTTCTGAGGGAGGCGGTGTCTGTTCTTCACTTCTTGCTTTGCGTGCTGACAGGCGGTGCTCGTCCAAATTTTGGAATCATCTTCGGCCCTGGCTCTTAGATTTTCATCCCCTTTTTGCCCATTGCCGTTTGCAGAGTCTGCAGTGGTGCATTTTCTGCGGGCGGCTTCGTCTAGTTGACGAAGCCTTTGTTGGACTTGTAGGTTCTCCGGGGGGGGGGGGGGGGGGATGGAGGTCCTGCCCGTAAGGGTCGTGCCAGGTCTCGGGGTTCCTTTGGGCGTCGTATGCCAGTAGTGCCAGATTTGGGGCCGGCACCTCCTCTGGAGCCGTCGGTGTCTGGTCAGTGCAGTGATCGCTCTTAGCGTCGGTTGGGCTCTTCTGTAGGGGTTGTTGGCCCTTTTGCGGGTTGCCCCGCATGGGGCAATAGGGGGGAGGAAGCTCGCGCTGTTTGCTCTCACCTGGTCCCACAATTCGTGGGCATTTCGGGTCGTTTCCTCTGACCTGTGGTGGTGTTGGGTCGATCCTCCTTCAGGGGGATCGGGGCTGGCAGGGCAGGCCTCTTCTCCTGTGCTCTGTCAGGTCATCCGGGAGTGGGTTCGCTTGGGTGTGGTCACAACTACAACGTCTCTCAGGTGGGTTTCCCACTTGTTTTCAGTTCTGAAACGGGACTGTGCGGATCTGTGATTCATACTGGACTTGTCTAGTCTGAATCCCTGGGACTTTTGCCCCTCCTTTTTGGATGACCACTCTGTCTCAGGTCCTGCTGCTTTTGGCACCGGGTGCCTGGATGGTGTCTCTGGACCTCCGGGACGCGTATTGGTTTTATAATTTTATTGTACACGTTCCAATTCATCCAGGGTTCAGTGACTGACTCAGTTTTGTCATGGGGTGACAAGCTTACCGCTTTCATTGCCTTCCATTCGGCTTGAATCTGGCACCTCGAGTGTTCACACGCCTTACCGGGTCGTGGTGACCTGTTTGCTTCTGTTAGGGGTTCAGGTTCTGGCTTACCTTGACGACTGGTTGGTGTGGACTCCCAGCCAGTCCGCGTGTCTGCTTACCAGGATATGGTTCTTTCCCAGCTTGCGGGTTCGGGTTCATGGCGAACTGGAGGAAGTCCTTATGGTTCCCTCTCAGTGGGACTAGGCTGGGTCTGGTCTGGGACCCTTGGACCGCTTCCTTGTCTCTCCCTCCTGCTATGCTGTTGCAGCTGCAGTCCCGCCTCCGGCTTTTTTTGGAGGGCACCCGGGTCACACGTTGGTTGTTTGAGCCTGAAGCCTCAGTGCGAAGTTCAGTGCGGGCCTGAACTTCGCCGTGCTGGTCTACCCATCGGGTCGAATCTGGCTTCGGCGGATGTTCTGGTTTCTTCGGGGTCGTCCCTTCTGCCGCTCCTCGATCGATGGGTTCGGATCCCAGATCCTTGCATTGGCTGCTGCGTCTCCAGCTTCCTCTGTGGGTTTTTCGGGTTTCTGTACCATGGTGCCTCCCTGAGCCTTCGCTCGCTGTGTTCACGGATGCCTCATCTCTTGGCTGGGGCTTTGTGACAAATGTTCACCAGGCTGGCCAGGCTCGGTGGGGGTCTGTCCTTCCGTCGAACTTACAGCACGGCGCGAGAGTTTGCTGCGGTGTGGCATTCACTTCAGAGGATTTGGGTCACTTGAGGAGCAACGATCCGGCTCCATTCAGACTGCTTCCACGGTGGTTCATTGCCTGAACTGCGGGGGTTCGATGTGGTTCTTGGTTCTTTGGGGCTGGTCTGCTGAGTTCTTAGGGTTTGGCTATCCTGGAGGTTTATGTTCAGGGGGTGTCAAATGTCCTGGTGGACAGCCTGTCTCGGTTCATTACCCTTTCCACAGAATGGACAGTCGACGCCGACTCTTTCAGTTGCCTCTGCCAGACGTACGGGCACCCAGAGGTGGACCTATTTGCATCGGCGTGGTCGAGGCATCTTCCAGTTTGTGGCACCCTTCCCAGACTGCGAGGCCGTCGAGGTCAATGCCTTTTGGCTGGACTGGTCAAGGCGGAGTTACCTGTACCTCTTCCCTCCAGTCCAGTTGGTGCTCAGGATCCTGGCTCAGTTGGAGACTTGCCAAGGGAGAGTAGGCCTGTTGGCTCCTTGGTGCCCATGCCAGCCTTGGTTTCAGGCGCTTCTTGCTTGATGTCTGAACCCGAGAGTCTTCCTCCTCTTTCAGCAGATCGGTCCAGTCCGTTACGTGGCTCGTTCGATCTTCTCCTCCACTCTTCGCGTCTGGTCTTTTTGATGCGGGTGTATCACCACTTGTATGATGATCAGGGAGCTTAGTTGATGGCGTCCTACCTGCGAGTTTCATCTAGACGGCAGTGTGAAATTTCCTGGTGGTCCTTTCAGCAATTTTTTCTCGTCGTAGGTTTTTTCGATTTCTGATCGGGTTGTTTTGTCCTTTCTCTCCTAGTTGTTTCAGGACCGTCATCTTGTGCCAAATACCATCGCCTCGTTTCGTGCGGCACTGGCGGAGTCGCTGCAGCTTGCTTTCGGGGTGGATGTCACTTCTGCTCCGTTCTGCAAGCTTTCTCGGGCGTTTTTTCACCACCGGCCTACTCATGTGCCGCCCAAGCCATCCTGGTCGTTGGATCGGGTGCTCTCTTTCTCTCTTCTCCTTGGTTTGTGGTGGCCCCCTCGGTTCAGGGCTGTTTTTCTATGGCTCTTTTTCTTGTTGGCATTGGCCTCGGGGGGTTGGGTCGGGGAGCTTCATGCTCTCTTCCGGCGCAGGGGTTTCTGCTCTTTCGGTCCTGGTGGTCGTTTTGTTCGATTGCAGCCTTCTCCTTTTCTGGTGAAGATTCAGTCTGCTGCTTTCTGAAGGGGTCCTTGGGTTGTTGATGCTTGGTTGGTTCGGCCGGGGGTGCATTACGTTTTGTGTCCAGTTGTGGTTGTTTGACAGTATCTGCGTGCCACGGCCTCCGTGGCAGGGGATACGCTTTGGGTGGACCCGGTTTCCCTTCTTCCCTATTCCAAGGTGCGAGTCTCCTAGGTCGTCCCCAGGATTATTTGGTCCAGCTGGCCTGCAGTCTATCCCCGTGCCCACGACGTTCGTAAATTCAAGGCTTTGGCTGCTGTTTTTGGGAATGTGTCCTGGGCTGACATTCGGGCACGGGGCTTTTGGAGGTCGAACAGGTTCCTGGCTGCACGGTATCTCGTTAATGTTCCTGGGCCTTATCTGCCATGTGTAGCCTTGAGTTGCAGGTTGCAGCCATTTGTCTTGACATCGAGTTGAGGAGCGAGTGACGACCTCCCGGGAAAGTCCCTCTTTTTCTTTATCTTTGGTTAGGTAGCTCCGGGGAGCCGAAGGGGCTCTCCACAGAAAACCAGCGTTGAATGTAATGGAACGCCATATTCTAGGCGAGACTCGGAGGCTTCCCGGCATCCCTCACTCCCTCCAGTTGGCGTTGTTTTGCATTTTGGATACTCGGCCTCTTAACTGAGGAGAGTTGCCAATGTGGAGGTCAGGGACACCCCATACCCCTCCCGGGGAGGGGGGGTTGTGCAGACGGATGCGCGGCGTTTGTGGTGACGTCATACTTGTTTCCTTGGTTTTGATTGGGGAGTTCTGTTGCTAGTTCGGCTTTCTGTTTGCAATTTATTTGATCAGCAGTAGCTTGTTTTGGAATTCCTTCTATTCTGTGTGTTTGACCTGGTAGATGGCATACAAAGACTGCTTCCAATTAGACGGGGGTGTCTTTAGGGCATTGCTCCTCGTGCCTCTCGTGAGGGGGCCAGGGTCTGGCTCTGGTCCTTGGTAGTCCTAGAACTCCTTCGTTTGACTGTTGCAATGGTCTAATATATGCACATCAGCCCGGTATAGCTCCGAGGAGCCTCCGGGTCTCGCCTAGAAAATGGTGTTTCATTACATTCAACGCTGTGTTTTTTTTTTTTTTTAAGAAACATGGAGCAGCCTTCCTGACAAACACTGAACAAACCTTTTGCTATAAAAAAAAAAGAAAATAAATTGAACAAATTAGAAGAAAGAAAAATGTCATAAAGGTTTGTTTAGTGTATATAAGGTAGGCTGCTCCATTATTTAAAACATCAAATATCATATTGATGTTTTTCGGTGGTAGAACAGATTAATTTGATTTCCATTATTTTTAATAGGGAAATTTGTTTTGAAAGATGAGCGTTTCACATAACGAGCTCAGTGCCGGAACGGATTAAATTAGTTATTCGAGGTTCCATTTTATATTGTTTTGGTGGCCTTCTGCTAGGTCCCTGTGATTGTACACATCGCAGGGGGTTTTAGTGGTTTGATCATCCCATTGTTAGCTTAGAGTCTAATCAGTTCGCAACACCTTCCCATAGCAGTCAGCCTACGGGCCTTGGAACACCCTGTTGAGGCTCGGTGGACCTATGGATGCATCTTCCGAGTTCCAGCTCGCCTCGTGTGAGTTTGAAGGTTGCTGTGTGCACTTGTCTCAGGGTGATGGTCACCGTTTTTACCTCGGTCATTGTGCATGTTGGGTCAATGCCACCTTTGACCCGGAGTTTTGCAAGTCGTGTTCTCTGCATGTTCTCCAATTTACCCATACTGATAAATTTGATATTCGGGTACAGGCGGTATCCATGTTGAACGCTATGTGTAGGTTGCTGCAATGTGCTAGGTTGGTTGCCCACCCAGATGCCCCATTTTGGTTATAGGGACCCGGACTTGGGGCGTTAGTCGCTTCGACTTTGGTTCCATCCACGCTTCCTGGTCCTTTCCCTGTTGTTTGTCCTGTTTACCCCCCCCCCCACCCTGCTTCCGGCTCCCAAACATCTGAAGGTTTCAGAATCGGAGCAAATGTTTAGTTGGTAATGAGACTCGGGTGGCTTCAGGGGCTGCCCCCTTTTGGGTTGGGGACAGAGGCATTTGAGTCGGTTCCTCCTACTGAGGCTTCTGGGTTATCTTGAGATCTTGAGATGATTTCGGGGCTTTAGTGTTATCCCCGGCCCGGTCCTCGACCAGGCCTCCACCCCCAGGAAGCAGCCCGTGACAGCTGACTAACACCCAGGTACTTATTTTACTCCTAGGTAACAGGGGCATTGGGTGAAAGAACGACGGGGATTCTGCCCATTGTTTCTCGCCGGCGCCCAGGATCGAACCCGGGACCACAGGATCACAAGTCCAGCGTACTGTCCGCTCGGCCAACCGGCTCCCAACAGCAGGCCACCTTCTTTTCTGTCTTTTCCCCCTGGAGTCTGCCCTTTCTTCAGGGGTAGAGGGTATAGAGGACTGCTCTGTCCCAGGTCCTGACTTGGGGGATCCCAGGGCTGGGGAGGAGTTGACCTAGGGGGCTTGGACCCCCTTTAACTCTGCTTGGGTTTTGGTGCCTTCTTTGCAGGGCTTGTTGTTGCAGGGGGAGGGGTTTTCTTAACCCCCTTCCCAGTACGAGTATGATTTGGGGTCGGCTCCTTTCCGGGTTTGGTTCTGGATTCCCTTGGGTTTCTTGGCTCATTCATTCATGAGGTTTTCTGCTTCTCGTATCTCCCCCAAGGAAGTTTGGGAGGCGCTTGCTGCATACCTCCTGCAAGACCCAGATTCTGCCTCTGTGATGGATCCATCCTCGTTTGAGTTTGGTTCTTCTTTCCTGTATTGGGTGTGTTTGAAGGTTCCGGAGTCTTCCTGGCTGGCAGACTGCCCATTCTTTTCGTTGGGGGGCGTGTCATGGGTTTTGTTGGACCCGCATGCTTGAATGTCAAGAAACTTATACTGCTATGAAGGTTTAACTGGGGGCGAGTTTGGCACCTTAATGCATGCGTGTTTGCCCCTGTGCGCTTCTTGGTATGTTGGCCTGCTACAGCTGCACGTGCAGGTTACTACTCTTTCGGCGTCTTTGGTTGCTGAGAATTTGTGTGCCTTGGGAATTTTGCTTTGTCTTGCACTTCTTTTCCCTTCTTGAGCTGTCTTTAGACTGGCTTGAGGATGATGTGGGGGCATTGAATGCCAGGTCTTCGTCTGGTGCGCTGGCCTTGACAGCTCGTGCGTTGGCTGCACTGTTAAAGCTGTTTGCACCAATTCTCAAGGAGGCAGTGTCTCTATTATTTGCTTGCCGCCTCATGTGCTGGCGGTGTGTGCTCACTCTCTTTGGAATCTGCTTGGGCTTGGGCTCTGGCTTAGATTTTCATCTCTGTTTTGTCTGTTGCTGTTTGTGGAGACTGCTGCCATGCAGTTTCTGCATGTGGCTTTGTCTAGTTGTCGTCCCATGTCGGACTTGTGGTTCTCCGGGATGGCTGTTCTCGACCTTCTCAGAAGGGTCGTACCAAAGTTTGGGGGTTCTGCAGGTCGGGGTGGGCCATTGCTGTCAGCTTCTGAGCCGATACTTCCTTCGGAACCGGTGTCATCTGGTCGGCGCAGTGATCTCACTGCTCATTGGTTAGCTTCTTGTAAGGGGCGTCAGCCCTTTTGAGGTTCGCCCCACTGACGGGGCTACAGAGGAGGAGGCTTGCGCTTGGTCCCACAATTCGTGGGCGTTTTGGTCGTCTCCTCCGGCATGTGGTGGCATTGGGTGGCTCCTCCTCCTTCAGGGGGGTTCGGGGCTTACTGGGCAGGCTTCTGTCTCTGGTCTGGCTCCTGTTGAAGCTGGGTGCTTGGATGGTGTCCCTGGACCTCAGGGATACACATTGGTACTTTCCCATTCATCCAGGGTTCAGGGACTGGTTAGGATTCGTGATGGGGCATCAGGCTTACTGCTTTCGTTGCCTTCCTTTTGACTTGAATCTAGCACCTTGCTTATTCATGCATCTTGCCTGGGTCATTGTGACCTCGTCTACATCTGCTAGGAGTACAGGTTCTGGCCGACCTCGATGACTGGCTGGTGTGGGCTCCTAGCCGGTCAGCTTATCTCCTTGCCAGGGATGTGGTTCTTTCCCAGCTCGCCAGGTTTGGGTTCCTGGTGAACTGGAGGAAGTCCCATCTGGTTCTGTCCCAGGTTCGGACCTGGCTGGGTCTTGTTTGGGATTCACGGACCTCTTCCTTGTCTCTCCCTCCAGAGGCGTTGCTGCGGCTGTGGTCCCTCCGTCGGCTGTTTCTGAGGGGTGTTCCCGGGTCACTTGATTGCTCGAGCGGTTGTGCAGGAGTCTGAACTTCGCTGTGCTAGTCTACCTGCCTGGTCGGGTTTGGCTTTGGCGTCTGTTTTGGTTCCTTTGGGGATGCCCCTTCCACTTCTCTTGCGATCGTTCGGTTCATCCTCCAGGGGCCTTGTGTCGGTTGCTGCATCACCGGCTTCCTCTCTGGGGTTTTCGGGGTTCGAGGCCTTGGCGCCTTCCCGAGGCTTCACTCGATGTGTTCACGGATGCATCATCTCACGGCTGGGGCTTTGTAACCAGTGCTCACCAGGCCGGCCAAAGACGGTGGGGTCTGTCCTTTCGTTGGGCTCACAGCACGCTTCGTGAGTTCGCGGCAGTCTGGTTCACTCTTCGAAGGGTTCGGGTCGCTCGGGGATTGACCATCCGGCTCCATTCTTACTGTTCTCCAGTGGTTCATTGCCTTAACCGCAGGGGTTCTCTTCGGTCCTTGCCTTGTTGTGGTTGGTCCCTTCGAGTGGTTCATCTGCTGGATTCTTGGGGTTTGGCTGTCCGTTCCGTTCATATCCGGGGAGTGTCCAACGTCCTGGCGGATGACCTGTCTTGCTTTATTTCCCTGTCCACGGAATGGACGATCAACGACGACTTGTTTCGTTGGATCTGCCAGACGTTCGGACTCTCAGACGTGGACCTCTTTGCGTCGGCGTGGTCTTGGCGTCGCCCAGTCTATGTGATGCCCTTCCCCAACTGCGAGGCATTTGCGGTGGATGCCTTTCGGCAGGACTGGTAGAGGTGGGGTTACCTGTACCTCTTCCCCCCTGTTTTGGGTTTGGGTTCCTGGTGAACTAGAGGAAGTCCCATTTGGTTCCATCTCAGGTTTGGACCTAGCTGGGTCTTGATTGGGACTCTCAGACTGCTTCCATGTCTCCCTCCGGAGGCGATGCTGCAGCTGCGGTCCCACCTTCAACTGTTTCTGGAGGGGGTCCCGGATCACTTAGCAGTTGCTCGAGCAGGTGTGTGGGAGTCTGAATTTCATCATGCTGGTTTACCCGCTGGGTCGGTTTTGGCTTCGTCATCTGTTCTGGTTCTTCAGGGACTCCCCTTTCACCTCTCTCACGATCACTGGGTTCGGCCTCCGTGGGCCTTGTGTTGGTTGCTACGTTGCCGGCTTCCTCTTCGGGTTTTTCAGGGTTCAGTGCCTTGGCACTTACCCGAGCCCTCGCTCGATGTGTTCACGAATGCTGCGTATCTTGGCTGGGGCTTTGTGACCAGTGCTCACGAGGCTGGGTTGGGCGGTGGGGTCCGTCCTTCCATCAGGTTCACAGCACGGTGAGGAGTTTGGTAGTTTGTGGAGGTTTGGCTGTCGCTTCAGAGGGTTTGGGTTGCTCGGGGTTCGACGATCCGGCTGCATTCGGACTGTTTTCCAGTGGTTCATAGCCTGAACCGTGGAGATTCTCTTCGGTCCTTGCGTCTTTGGGGCTGGTCTCTTCGAGTGACTTGCCTGTCACTCGGCTGGCAGGTCGTGTCGTTTGATTGTTCATTCATTGATCATTCGATCTTCGATCAAACTCACATCAGGGTTTGGCTCTCCATGTGGTTCATATTCAGGGAGTGTCTAATGGCCTGGGGGGACAGTCTGTCTTGGTTCATTCCCTCCCATTTAATGGACAGTCAACGCTGATTCCTTCGGTTGCCTCTGCGGACTTATGGTCTCCCGGAAGTGGACCTCTTT
>WNGS01072847.1:13807489-13825047 GCA_020271785.1 Procambarus virginalis
CATAATTGTGACTCTGACGTTTGTCTGTTAGGTAATCTCTCTCATGTATTTAAGTGCTCTTTCACTTACTCGCTCTTACCACTCAAGTTTGTGTCAAAAGCTGTATGACAGTCCATAAATACATGAATACACAAACTGCCAATCCTTCTCTGTCCTCCCTTATTTTGTATATTTTATCATAGAAATCCAGTATGTTTGCTAGGCGTGATTTTCCCTCTCTAACACCGTATTGATGTTTTTTACAAACCTGATTCTCTCTAGACGCTTTACTAATCTTATCCATAGTGTTCCTTGGTGTGATGAGTGTGACACTCTTCCGTTAAGTGCTTCCTCGTTTTTCCACCTCTTGTATGTTCGTGTCATAGTTTACCTCGTCACTTAGCTGTGTGTGTATGTGTGTGTGTGTGTGTGTGTGTGTTGTGTGTGTGTGTGTGGTGTGTGTGTGTGTGTGTGTGTGTGTGTGTGTGTGTGTGTGGTGTGTGTGTGTGTGTGTTTCAAATATTGACACACAATAATAAATTGACTGTCTATCTACGCGTCTCTGTCAGTCAGTGTCCGTCCATCCGTATATTTTCTGTCAGCACTTCCAGAACAGATGCTTCGGTGATTTACTTTTACCTTAGCTATTATCTTTTTCCTTTGCTACTCTTTATAAATCAAAGAGCAGTGTGTAGTCGTTGGCGGGATATTTTAACAGGTGAACGAGTCGCACCACCACCACCATCACCACCAGCACCACCACCAGCACAAGCACCACCTCCAGCACAAGCACCACCACCACACACCACCACACCACCACCACCACCAGCACCACCACCACCACCACCACCAGCACCTCCACCTTTAAATGGACCGAGACTTTAAATGTAGACATGTATCCTAGCGCGCGTCTCACACCCATGTTGCAGCAATATTTAAGCACAGTTCACACCCATGTTGTAGCAATATTTAAGCACAGTTCACACCCATGTTGTAGCAATATTTAAGCACAGTTCACAAACCTTAACCACATACACCTGAAGATATTCATCACACAACACCATATTTATCTTATTCATAAATTAAAGGATATCACTCAACAAAATATACAATAATAATGAAGATGACATCAAATTACTCTCATCGAAAAATCTACGACGGCAATTATGTGTGGAATCTCTTTGAGAGCAAATTGTTCTCTTCTAAATTCAATATCGCGAAAATACACAACATAATGCCGAATTATTAACATAATATTGCTAGTTTCATATGTTCAATGAATATGCATTTGCTGGAATTCACACCCTATCCTGAAATTTTAATTTCGAAAAAATGGAAAATACACTGTACAGTGTTATTTCGATATGCTGATTTACATAATGACTCTTATGTATCAAAACTTTATAATATTAAATATCTTGCCTTCTGTTATAATGTTCCTGACACGCGGGATATCTTGGCCAACAATAAAAATGCCTTATCAACTATGGTCGCCAGTGTCACCCTGTGGTTCCAGTGTCACCCGTGGTCGCCAGTGTCACTCGTGGTCGCCAGCGGTCCTGCTGAAGTCAGCTGTCTGCCACATACACAAGTATATTCCTCTTATCTGGCGGTGATGAGAGTTTAGGTAGCAATATTCTTTATTATTTTCGCTTCAGTATCGTCCTCCCACGATGACTGCTGCCTCAGCTTCACGGAGCCATTAACCGCTCGACTTTTCAATTGTTTTAGGACGAACAAGTTTGAGAAATTGAATTGATAGGCCAGCAGCAGCATTCTGGTATATGAATGGTACATTCATACACTTTTGATTTATTTTTTTGTTTGCTTGTTTGGTGATCACTTACATATTATTTTGCTCTTTTTTATGAATAAATGAAATATTTTCGCTAAATAAATATGCACGGGAAAAGAAAAAGAAAATTGGCAAAACATTTTTTTAATGTTTGAAAACATTTTAGGCATTTTTAAACTCACGAGCACATTTAGTACATTGAAAATTTAGCACATTGTGGTAAGGTCAAACATCGAGTCACTTAAATGTGTAAGAGTACATACTGCTACTGACGGGGCCATTGTTGCTCCCTCCCGTCACAAGGGGAGGAGAGATTTGTATAATGTTGGATCAACATGCAGTTTGTTTATTTTTATGAATCCTCTGTCTGTCTAAGTGTAAGTGAAAACACGAGCTAGGGGGCCGGATTAGACGCGCGAACCGCCAATTGAATATCTCTTGAAACTAACTAGCAAGGAAGCATTTGACTCTCCCAGTCGCCGAATCAGGATAATGTAGGCTTCTTCCATTGTCCACTCCGTTTGCTCACTGTCACTACAATAGTTTCCTCAAAGTCAGTTACTTATTTATAGTTCCAGTAGCTAAGGTCCTCGAGAAAGACTTCACCAACCACCATTGAGTGGAGTGGCACTCGGAGGCTGGCCTCGGCCAGTGAGGGCCACCTGAGATAGTCTGGAAGTTCACGTTTTATGACCGAAGGATTCGCTAAGGAATATGGGAATGGCAGGAGAGACGGAAATGTAGGAGGTATATAATGGCTTGCGGGACGGTTACGTTTAGTGCTTGTTTTTTTTGTTTTTTAATCGGGTCATATTGGACCGATTCTTCTAGCAGAAAGCTGAGGACTTTGGGTCTTGCGAAGACGGCGCCTGGGTCGGTATTATTTCCCTTTGTTGAGGGGTGATTATGTTCTGTGTGGGGGAGTCGTGGGTTTCAGTGTCGCTTCTTGTGTTGAAAATCTCAAGGAACTTATGTGTCAGGAATGTAAAAGCTTTCATCTTGTAGAACTGTCGACTGGGAAGGTAGCCGAGTCTTACGATGATGAGGATCATCTTGAGAGACCTGTCAGGCTCGGCACTTCCTTCTTTATTTCACTTAACGACATATTTGTAGCAAAGTGGAGTGACTTATTTTTAACTCTGTATTTTCAGCTGATTAATTCTTGTAGTGAAGTCCAGTATGATGTAAGGGTCTTGTAGTTCTGGTCTCATTGTCATCGGTGAAGGTGGAGCTTAACGTGGCATGGTGCTTGAAGGAATCTATGTAGCCGTGTTAGGTAGCTCTTGTCTGTGGCTGTTTTCTCGTTTACATTCGTGATGGAGTTTAATAGTCTAGCTGTTTCGTAGCCAAGGATCGTGTTGGTCTTCAGGATGAATATTGGCTTTGCTGAGGTGCTTAACACCTTCGTTTCTATCGTGAAGGCTAAGCAGCCTACTGTGCTTATTTGAATCTTATCGGGATTGGTCATTATTCTCAATTTTTCTTCCTCATTTGGCTGACGTTACAACACGGTCTAGTGAATAGTACATCGTATTTTGACGATGTAAAAATACGGCTGAAAATAGATTTTTTATTTTCTATTTTCGACTCACAAAATTACGTAATTTCCAGTTTTCTATTCATGGGTCCTCAGTTAGGTTAGGTCCGGGCAATTTAGTACATCGGTTTAGTGACGTTGGGAACCCCCGAGAGGACAGACTAGGTTAGCGATACGTCCACGTTCGCTCTTTTATTTTTTTACTGTCTCTTTTTTTTCACTCGTGGGTTTGATGTTATTTCATGGCTGACACCGCCGGTGACCTGGGAAATATTGTGTCTTCACTCTGGTCCAGTGAAGTTGTTCACTTGTTCTGATTGGCTGGTGCAGCAGTTACAGGCGTACTGACCACCAGTAAGCAAAATGTGTCACCACTGGTTGAAACAATCATGATAATTGAACACGTAAGTTTCTGTTATGTCTAAAGCAAAGTCATTTTATTAGTCAACATAATAATACACCTCAGTTGTTGTAACATGTAATGTGACAGTCAACATTGTGACATTTTCCCCTGAAGTTTTTAGCTGTGTGGCGACAGTAATAATAACACGAAACATGTCATTATTTCACTAAAGATAAGTAATTTTATGTAGCTGGTTGTGAATATATGTGATTGAGAACGTTTTTTAAGTAAAATTGTTGATGACCCCCTGACGTTCACATTGTTCAGATATGAAAATCTGACGTCATCAGATTTTGAGCAATTCTGACTCTCTGACCTATTTCATTTTCAATGACTTTTTATACCGAAAATATGCCAATTACTGAAAACGGCGATGGGTCATATTTTGCCCAACCCCCACAGTTTTCAAAATATCTGAAATATCGGAAAATTGACACCTGAGCGTGATTTTTGAGCCGAATTCTGACTCTCTGCACCTATTTTCATTTTCAAATTCCGACTTTTTATACCGAAAATATGCCAATTACTGAAAACGGCGATGGGTCATATTTTGCCCAACCCCCCTACAGTTTTCAAAATATCTGAAATATCGGAAATTGACACCTGAGCGTGATTTTTGAGCCGAATTCTGACTCTCTGCACCTATTTTCATTTTCAAATTCCGACTTTTTATACCGAAAATATGCCAATTACTGAAAACGGCGATGGGTCATATTTTGCCCAAACCCCCCTACAGTTTTCAAAATATCTGAAATATCGGAAAATTGACACCTGAGCGTGATTTTTGAGCCGAATTCTGACTCTCTGCACCTATTTTCATTTTCAAATTCCGACTTTTTATACCGAAAATATGCCAATTACTGAAAACGGCGATGGGTCATATTTTGCCCAAACCCCCCTACAGTTTTCAAAATATCTGAAATATCGGAAAATTGACACCTGAGCGTGATTTTTGAGCCGAATTCTGACTCTCTGCACCTATTTTCATTTTCAAATTCGACTTTTATACCGAAAATATGCCAATTACTGAAAACGGCGATGGGTCATATTTTGCCCAAACCCCCCTACAGTTTTCAAAATATCTGAAATATCGGAAATTGACACCTGAGCGTGATTTTTGAGCCGAATTCTGACTCTCTGCACCTATTTTCATTTTCAAATTCCGACTTTTTATACCGAAAATATGCCAATTACTGAAAACGGCGATGGGTCATATTTTGCCCAAACCCCCCTACAGTTTTCAAAATATCTGAAATATCGGAAAATTGACACCTGAGCGTGATTTTTGAGCCGAATTCTGACTCTCTGCACCTATTTTCATTTTCAAATTCCGACTTTTTATACCGAAAATATGCCAATTACTGAAAACGGCGATGGGTCATATTTTGCCCAAACCCCCTACAGTTTTCAAAATATCTGAAATATCGGAAAATTGACACCTGAGCGTGATTTTTGAGCCGAATTCTGACTCTCTGCACCTATTTTCATTTTCAAATTCCGACTTTTTATACCGAAAATATGCCAATTACTGAAAACGGCGATGGGTCATATTTTGCCCAAACCCCCCTACAGTTTTCAAAATATCTGAAATATCGGAAAATTGACACCTGAGCGTGATTTTTGAGCCGAATTCTGACTCTCTGCACCTATTTTCATTTTCAAATTCCGACTTTTTATACCGAAAATATGCCAATTACTGAAAACGGCGATGGTCATATTTTGCCCAAACCCCCCTACAGTTTTCAAAATATCTGAAATATCGGAAATTGACACCTGAGCGTGATTTTTGAGCCGAATTCTGACTCTCTGCACCTATTTTCATTTTCAAATTCCGTTTTTATACCGAAAATATGCCAATTACTGAAAACGGCGATGGGTCATATTTTGCCCAAACCCCCTACAGTTTTCAAATATCTGAAATATCGGAAAATTGACACCTGAGCGTGATTTTTGAGCCGAATTCTGACTCTCTGCACCTATTTTCATTTTCAAATTCGACTTTTTATACCGAAAATATGCCAATTACTGAAAACGGCGATGGGTCATATTTTGCCCAAACCCCCCTACAGTTTTCAAAATATCTGAAATATCGGAAAATTGACACCTGAGCGTGATTTTTGAGCCGAATTCTGACTCTCTGCACCTATTTTCATTTTCAAATTCCGACTTTTTATACCGAAAATATGCCAATTACTGAAAACGGCGATGGGTCATATTTTGCCCAAACCCCCCTACAGTTTTCAAAATATCTGAAATATCGGAAAATTGACACCTGAGCGTGATTTTTGAGCCGAATTCTGACTCTCTGCACCTATTTTCATTTTCAAATTCCGACTTTTTATACGAAAATATGCCAATTACTGAAAACGGCGATGGGTCATATTTTGCCCAAACCCCCCTACAGTTTTCAAAATATCTGAAATATCGGAAAATTGACACCTGAGCGTGATTTTTGAGCCGAATTCTGACTCTCTGCACCTATTTTCATTTTCAAATTCCGACTTTTTATACCGAAAATATGCCAATTACTGAAAACGGCGATGGGTCATATTTGCCCAAACCCCCACAGTTTTTCAAATATCTGAAATAANGGTCTTTGGGCACCATACCAGTTATTTGTACAAGTATGGTGAATAAAACAGGTAGATATTTATTTATAATGTGTGTATATAGCGTAATAACACCACACAGTATTGTTGGAGGAGAAATATTAGTGCGTGTGGCCTGAGGGAGGCAGCCATCAGCTGACTGTGTTAGGTCCTATGTCTTTGTGCATTTACTCACCATACAAGCTTAGATGTACAGTTATGGTGAACAAAACATGTAGATACTTATATATACCATCTGTATATAGTGAATTATAGCAAAAACAGTATTGTGGGAGGAGAATGTGGGCGAGTCAGATGACTGGAGGGAGGGCGGGAGTGGCTGGCTGGTACACGGCCGTCACTCCTCGTTACTTTTTGACTCATAATAGCTACTTAGTGGTTCGTTATAGTGAACAAAACATGCAGATACTTATATATAACCTGTGCTTATAGTGTAATAATCGACAAAGTATTTGTTCACCGATTGATGAACATAACTGAATCAACAATATGCACACCATATTTTTGAGTACAGCAATGATTCACTCATTTTATTATATAAATATATCAAACTACACACTATTGAATAATATTACAGCAAAAAAACTATGAAACATCAATCAGAGACATTGAAATAATTAAGTAATTATCTCTTTGTGGCAACTCTGGCCTGACAGCTGGCGAGCAACAGACTGCCTGGGACGCATGCTGAGTCAGCGCCTATAAATTGCCAGACTTCCCCGCCCTATAGCGGGCAATATATGGCACTTACGATTTTTTTATTATTTTTCCCGTGATCAGTGAACACAAATTAACAGGTTAGGAGAAAAAATAATTTTTTTTTTTCAAAATGACATGCGCCTGTGCGGATAGCAGGATATTAGACCCCGAGCATGTTAGGGTTAACCCTTAAACTGCGCATGGCGTATATATACGCCCTGAGTAACATGTCCCACGGTGCGCATGGCGTATATATACGCCATAGGGTGCCAGGCTCGATTCAAATGGCCCGCGGCTACACAGGGTTCACAGTAGCTTCCTCAGGGCTCTTGTAAACAGACGCCATTTAAAAAAAAATCGTGGGCAATATTCTCAGGTGTGAGAGGCACAGTACTGTTGGAGCAACCAAGGCTGGCGCACGCAGCATGAGCGATCAGCATTGCTGTTCAGCTTGTGACCACAGCATCGCCGAAAAATGTCAAAATAAATATAATTGTTATTATTTAGTGATGACAATATTACAGATGACCCTGACTGTGATATAAATAACCAGGGTTGTGATAATAGCAGGATTGTTGTAATAATTAGCGCTGTGGGAAGAGTGATGCTGAGAGACTGAGGGAGACAGCATCGTTTACTGACTGTGTGGCCACCTGTTATTGTTTGCATTCACCATACCAGCTAAGTGGTTCTCTATGGTGAACACAAATGTAGATACTTATATATAATGTGTGTATTAGTGTAATAACAGCAAAAGATTATGCTGTGAGGAGCCATTTGGGTGACGGAGGTGACGTCGTCTGCACGATTTGTCGAGCTGTTTAGAGGGTGGCCACTATGCTCTTTGGGCGCACTACAAGCTTAGGTGTACAGTTACGGTGCATAAAACATGTAGATACTTATATATAATATGTGTATATAGGGTAATAACACTGCAAACAGTATTGTTGGGGGAGAAAGTTTAGTGCGTGTGACCTTGAATGAGTGAGGGAGCCGCCACCGCCAGCTGTGTATAGCGACGACTCTTAGTGCCTGAACTAACTATATCAGCTTAGCTGTACAGTTGTGGTGAACAAAATATATACATACTTATATATAAGTCTGTATATAGTGTAATAACACCACAAATGGTATTGTTGGGGGAGAAAGTTAAGTGCGTGTGTTGAGGGAGTGGCAGCGAGTGGCTGGCTGGTGTGTGGCGGTAACTCTTCGTTGCTTTTCGACTCTCAATACCAACTTAGTGGTTCGTTATGGTGACCAAAATATGCAGATACTTATATATAACCTGTGTATAGAGTGTAATAGCAGCAAAACTATATGTTTATTGTTTTATGAACATAATTGAATCACTAATATGCACACCATACTATTGAGTATAGCGATTATTCACCACTTTTATTATATAAATATATTACAATACACACTATTGAATAATATTACTGCAAAAAAACTATGAAAAAATCAATCGGAGACATTGAAACAATTAGGTAATAATATCTTTGTGGCAACTCCTATCTGTCAGCGCGGGTGACGCTGACCGGCCCTGACGACCGCTCTGTCAACGCCCACTTTTTGCCAGACTTCCTCGGTCAATTACGCCCAAAATATGTCGTGTACGATTTTTTTGTTATTTTTCCCGTGCTCAGGGGATGCAAATTAACATGTTTAGAAGACGAAAAAAAAATTTTCAATTTTTTTTTTTCTTGCGCACAGGGGTGTAAATGTCCCCAGGACCCCTGAGCAGTGTAAGGGTTAAATATGCCAAAACTAGAAGACAGAAGAAAAAGAGGTGATATGATCACTACATACAAAATAGTAACAGGAATTGATAAAAACGATAGGGAAGATTCCTGAGATCTGGAACTTTAAGAACAAGAGGTCATAGATATAAACTAGCTAAACACAGATGCCGAAGAAATATAAGAAAATTCACTTTCACGAACAGAGTGGTAGACGGTTGGAACAAGTTAGGGGAGAAGGTGGTGGAGGCCAAGACCATCAGTAGTTTCAAAGCGTTATATGACAAAGAGTGCTGGGAAGACGGGACACCACGAGCGTAGCTCTCATCCTGTAACTACACTTAGGTAATTACTCAATGAACATACAGTACTTTATTTTCTTCGTATTTTTACTGATATTACCTTGCTTTTTTCAAATGCAATGAGGCATTGTACTGTCAATAGTATTTATATCACAGAAGATGTAGATCACAAGCATGCATAAATTTGTTAGTGTTTATAATATGCACAAATATTACATTCTTTGAACAAATATAAAAGTTGTACTTATAGTACACTATATCCACACATCATATACATCTATCAACATTTTTATGCACCATAATAAACCATTAAGCAATTTTGGTTGGCATAATAATGAAATCCAAGCCCAGCATTGAGCTACAAGCTATGAGCCGATGACACCAGCCATTGACATCCTCCGTTGCAACAATGCCTCCAATATACTGTACACATTGCTAAGACTAGCCACAGCACTGCTATCATTATCACATTCCTTTCACTAACTCCTGAACATGAATAAAGTTCTACAAAGTTATATTGTAAAGGAGCACGAGGTAATTTCTTGAAGCATATATGCACAAAACAATGGCTGAATGCTGTGGCTACCTGCCTTACACTGGGAACATTATAACTAGCATTGTGTTCACTGATATCTAAACCTTGTACTTGGTCTTTATCACTATCAGGTTCAACTATGACACTGTCATCACAAAATAATCTGTTACTTATTTTATTCATCATTATTAAATGGTGCTGTGGCCCCAAGCTGCACAGCGGTGCTGTGAGCTCCTGCTGCATGCAGGAGCCTTGGTCACTCTTTCAGTACTGAGGCTCTCACAGCCAGGGGAGATCTAGACAATTTTTTTCAATATGGCATCTGTTTACTTGAGCCCCATGTACCCAAAACCCATTTTGAATCGTTCTCCTATACAGTACCTACAAATGAGTTTTCTTGGTGAGCACACCACCCATCAACTAAAATATCTCGTCGAGTGCAGTACTGAGGTAACGATGCAGTTCCTCCTAGATGAACACTAATAGAGTTCTTGATACATGAGGTAGCAAATATGCCAAATTATCCACTGCTGAATTGCTGAAAGAACTTGTACTGTATTAGCTGTGGCTGCATAATAATGAAGGTATGTACCGCTAATTATTAATGGGTCATTATGGTATTGCCAGTATTTACTTACTGCCAATTGTGCCATTGCTATGGTACTCCTGAGCATCATGCCACTGCTGACTCAACTGCACAAGTAAAATTTCACAGACGGTCAGTGGCTGATGCTATAAAGTCTTACACATATGTGATGTATAATAAAATCACTGTTCATATAGTAAAATCACTGTTCAAGATTTGCAGTGCATTAAACCAAATTTTATCAACTGCAACGTTCATATTTTCTGTGCAAGTGGTAACCATACGTACATGGTATTTTATTTCTTGCTGAAATTAAATATGATCAATAAAAATGTAAGTGAAACATCAACAATAATCATATACTATGGGAAAAATGTTATTCCATGATTAATCCTTCCCTTTCTACTATCCATTCTTCAGCATTTTACCTTCAATCTGATTTCAATTTGGAATACAAACTGTATGCTAGGCAGGGTGATTATTGCACTGTCCTAATAATCCAAGAGTCCAGAGTTTGATTCCCGCGAGGAGGCAGTGTTGTTTTAAAGTTGGTTTGAGCTAGTTTTTAGGGGATAACATTGTTTGCACCAGCTTGTCAGAAAAGCCCAACTGGTTCACAAATATCCAGCAAAATGTGGGAGATATATACCTTCCTGTCTCACTTGAACTGCAGTTGGGAATCCAGACCCACGAATGGGTTGACTTGTAAATTCTTCCAATCCTGCACTGTGGATGGGCAACTTTGCCTTCCTGGGGACCTAGTCCATAAAAAAAACTAGAATAATAAAGGTAACTGGTCTGCACTGGCACCATTCGTATTCAATGAAAAAATAATTGTATAAAATAAAATAAATTGTTAATTAAAATGAGATGGCTTACTCTAATCTGGAGTTAAAAAAAAATTAAAATTACAGTAATACGAGATTTTGCTTAAATTTACATTAGAATCTCTTATTACTCTTAAAATTTTGATTTGTAGTTTCAAATCATTATGAATGTAACTGACAAAAGAAGTGAATAGAACGACATGCACTACTGATTGATTATCCGTGGCCATAAGAGGTATTGGTGACTGCATAAATGGTATATAAAACCAGCATTAAATGTAATGAAATGCCAATTTCTGTGTGAGCCCCAGTGGCTCCCTGATGCTACTATCACTGAGTGTACTATCTACTGTACTAGGTTACTTCTGCCACAAAGTCCTACAGACATGCCTGGGACCAGTGCCAGAAACTCACCCCTCCCAGATCCAGGGAGAAGTGACTATATATTTATTTTATATGCCACCACTAGGCAAGGCAACCAGAAAGTCAGCATGACAAAACAAACCACTGTAGGCTTCAAATTCGATGGTAGCCAATAGAACTTCTGAAAGAACCCCCTCCAACAATGCAAACCAATTATCAAAATCTCTTGAAACTAGCACCAGCTCATCTGCCTTATCTCCACCACAGGCCTTGGGAAGACAGGGAGGCAGCTACCAGTCAGCCAGTGTCTCCATCCTCAGTTCTATGGTAGATGTAAGACCCCCGTTTCCTTCCCTGATGGCTTGGAGGGAGGAAGGGTGTCAGCGCGACACCAGGGTCCACCCAGAAATTGGCATTTCATTACATTCAAAGCTGGTTTTCTGGGGATAGCCCTTTGTGGCTCCCTAAGCTAACTACAGTACCTACAGAAAATGAAAAGAATCAAGCACTTAACAGTCACGAACTGAAGAGGAACCATAAACTGAGGGAGAAAAAAATGAAAGAACATGGTCCAGAGACCAAGCAGGCCAGAAGTGTAATAATGCACAAGATAGTTTGAGAAATGGAGATGAGGTAGCACTGACCCCAAACACCAATAATAGCAGCTCTGCCAGCACTACACGATACAAGGTGACATGTATCGTTCCCAGCCTTTGACATGTATCGTTCACAAAAAAGTTCCCAGCCAGGAACTCAACAGTGATGAAGAGAAAGGCAGTGGCAAGAAGTGTGCCACAAAACTTCATACTGTCGCCATGATGAAAACCACAACTGGGGATACCATCAATGAAGCCACCTGATCACCATAGAAATGGAAATAAATATGGGTCAGAAATACCAGACTCGAAGGGCGAAGAAGGTAACACCCAGTAAGTATGTCACTGGGCCAATCCGCTGAAAGAGGCTGAGCCATGGAAAAGTGGCCGGGCTCGGAGACCAAGCAAGCAGTGCCTGAAACCAAGGTTCAACTGGCCACCAAGGAGCCAGAAGAATCACCCTCTCCCTGTAGAACTCCAACCTGGCCAGGACCTGGAGCAACAGCTGGAAAGGGGAAAAAAAAAAGAGGTATAGGAACCCCCCCCCCATCTTGACCAGTCCAACCAAAATGCATCTACCGAGGGCCTCAAAATCAGGAAACGGTGACGCATATAAGGGAAGACTGAGACTACACCAATGTGAAGAAGTCCACGTCCTGGCACCAGTGTCTCTCACAAAGCCTCACTGGAATGAGGTGTCATCGAATGTCCACCCTGTGGAGACAGGAAGAAATTAGGACAGACCATCAGCTAGGACACTAGATACTCCCTGGACATGAATATCGAGGAGAACAAAACCCAGAGAACCCATTAAAAGGGCTACCCAAAGCATCTTGCTCTATAGAGGTAGTGACTGAAGCAACCCCTGCCCGCCACCCACAGTTGAGACCATGAACCATGGCAGAACAGTCTGAATAGAGCAAATCCAAAACTTGACAAAACCCCACCTAGCCAGACTACTTCCAAAAGGGATTAGGAGAAAACAACTGAACTTGGACAACGACCTTCTCCAGTAAGAGAAGAGAAAGGTGAAAGGCAGCCAAAAGGGCAAGAAATCAAACCCAATCTAGCCCTTAAACTGCACAATGCAACCAGGGTTATTTCAACGATGGTGTTCATTATAACCAGCATTGTCTTTAGGTATAGTGTAAGATTTAAAACTCCTGCAGGTGCACAGGGCTATCATTCTGTTCTTCAGGGCTCCAATAAACAGATGCTATATTGAAAAAAATCATCTCACATTCGTGTGAGAGCCTCAGTACTGAGTGAGTGACCAAGTATGGTGCATGCAGAAGGAGCTCACAGCACCACTTTGCACCTACGAACCACAGCACCATATAATAATGATAAATAAGTGAAGGTGATTATTTTACTCTGATAGTGTCATAGATGGTCCCTAACTGTGTTTCAGTCTCGTGGTGTAGTGGTAGACACTGCCTGGGTTCCGCGAGCGCTATGTATGGGTTCGTATCCTGGCCGGGGAGGATTTACTGGGCGCAATCCTTATACTGTAGCCTCTGTTTAACGCACAGTGAAAATGTGTACTTGGATGAAAAAACGATTCTTCGCGGTGGGATCGTATTCCAGGACCTGCCCGAAACGCTTTGCGTATAGTGGCTGTACAAGAATGTAACAACTCTTGTATATATCTCAAAGAAGACTATGTACAATGTCAGATATCAGTGAATGCAATGCTAGTTATGATGATCACAACATGAGGCAGACAGCCACAACACTAAACCATTGTTTCATGCATGAACACACCATGAAACAACCTCATGTAGAACATAACCTTGTGGAAATGGGTTCATATTCAGGTTTTAGTGACATGAATGTGATAATGAAAGTAGTTCTGTGGATAGTCTTAGCATTGTGCATAGTGTATTTGCAGCATTATCTTAGATCTGGTGACATCTGACGAGTCGTCTACACGTATCATGTGCTCTGTGTTATGTTTTGATTTCATTTCCACAACCACTAATTTAATTATTGGTTCCTTATGGTGCATAAGAATGTTGATAGATAAATATAATGTGTGTATGTAGAGTAATAATAGCAAAAACTGTATGTTTTATTGTTCGAAGATTATAAAACTTGTCCTCATATTGGTATGTGACAAATACTGTATATCTGTTAGTATCACTATTTTACATGTTCTGTGATACAAATAATATTATTGACAGCCCAATTCCTCATTACACTTGAAAAAACCAGCACTGAATGTAATGAAACCCCAATTTTTGGGTGAGCCTCAAAGTCTCCCTGAAGCTATTATACATTGATCAGTGCCATACTATCAGGTGTCATCAGTTGCAAAGTTCTATTGGCCTATCAGGGACCATGAGCCAGAATCTGGCCCCTCAGAGAGGCACAGGGAGGCCTATGAAAACTTTAAAGTTTAACCATAATTGCCACCACCAGGAAAACACCCAGAAAGTTAGGCAAACAAAAACAAACTATTGCATGGTTTAAACCGAGACCACAGTCTCAAAATTGCCAAAACAACTTCCCAACAATTAAAACAAACCACCAAAATTGTATAAAACTAGGACCCACTAGTTTGCTCCACCTTTTCCCTTTGTTTGGGGAAGAGGAGGGAGGTGCACTAGGTCAGTCGGCTCGCCCCACCCTCAGTTCTATGATGATGTAACGCACCGAAGCCCTGGGAGAGGAAGGGTGTCAGGGAGCCTTTGGGGCTCGCCCAGAAATTGGCATTTCATTACATTCAATACTGGTTTTCTCGAGGAAGCCATGTTGGCTCCCTAAAGCTAATTACCCACAGAGGAGGACAAGAAAAGGGCACTTACCAGGAAGGAGGCAGCAATGCAGGTATCAGTCCAAAGAAGAAACCATCGGCCACAACACATGACCCAAAGCTACACAAGGCCGCCGAGGACAAGGGACAGTCCAAAGATATCTGCCACAACAGTGTTAGACCTCCAATCCCCACCCCAATTCACTCCAAAAAATCGGCCCAAGACATAACAGCCAAAATATGTGCCCATGATGTCCGTAGGTCTGCCGACAGTGCAGCAGACCTACGGACATCATGGGCACAAGAGTAGACCTTAAGCTGGCTAGGTGTAAGGACACTGTAGACAGCCTGAGACATATGAACCCTGGAACATTGAACCAGGAAAACTAGAGCAACCCACAATGAGGCCAAAAAAACAGCGTTAAATGTAATGAAACGCCATTTTCTGGGTGAGCCCCGGAGGCTCCCTGGAGCTTATCAGGCTAATGTATGTTATATGAGACCGGGACATTAGCTAAGGAGTTCAGACCTACCAGGGACCAGCGACTGAACCTGGCCCCTTCAGAGAGGTTTCAGGGAGCAATGGCCCTGGAAAACCCCCTTGTAGTTGGGGTTTTCCTTATCTGCCATCGACTGGGGTTAGGCATCCAAAGAGGTAGGCATAACAAAACAAACCCCACATGGTAAAAAACAAACAAATCCAAACAGAGAGGTAGAAACTCCTTACAATCCCAAGGAAACAAGCAAACAAGCAGACATCACACTTTACTGCTGCACCAATAGTCCATGCAGCCCTCCCTGCCCCGAGAGGTGGGGAAGGAGTCCCGGACCTCACCACGTCGGCTGCCTAGCATCAGTTCGGAAGCTAAGCTTCAACCAACGCGAAAAAACCGCCGACTGGTGGGAGGGAGGGTTGCCAGGGAAATCCGGAGCTCACCCAGAAAATGGCGTTTCATTACATTTAACATTGGTTTTCTGTGGGGAGCCCCTATGGCTCCTCGAGCTTCATACCCAAAGAGAAGGAAAAGAAAGGGCTGACTTGGGAGGCCGCCGCCACAAACTCCGCAACGCGAAGCCGAGACAACAGGCTGCAACCTGCGACCCAAGGCAACAAGAACGCACAGGAGCAGACACGTGCATAAAGAATGGGCGGCCAGGAACCAGGAGGCCAGGAGCTGCACAAAACGAGGCGACAGTAAGAAACATCATATAACTGTAGTCCTGAAAACCCAAGAAAGGACAAGACAACCTGATGCAAAAGAGAAGACAACCTACAAAGAGCAAACCCAAGAAAAAGGTGCATAGAAACACCAGGAATGTCATACTGTCGCCAAGACGAAGCTTGCAGGTGGGACACCATCAATGAAGCCACCTGATCACCATAGAGATGGTGATACCCACGTCAAAATACCAGACGCAAAGAGCCGAGGAGAAGGCCAAACCAGTCACGTACAGGACCAGTCCGACTGGCCGAAAGAAGCGGAGCCGCGGGAAAACGCCCTGGATTCGGACACCTATCAGGCAGCGTCTGAAAATAAAGCTGGGCTGGCCACCAAGAGACCGTGAGGACTACTCTCCCTAGGGAATGGACTCCAACCAAGCCGAACCAACAGCTGGACCAGGAGAAGAGGAACAGGTACCCCCACCTCGACCAGTCCTGCCGAAAAGCATCCACCGTGAATGCCTCGCAGGTGGGTAAGGGCGTCACATAGAATGGGAGATGCCTAGACCACACCGACACGAAGATGTTCATGGCCAGGAGTTCATACGTCTGGCAGAGCCAATGAAACGAGTCGGCGATGACTGGCCAATCCGGGAACCGAGGAATGAACCGAGACAGGCTGTCCTCCAGGACGCAGGACACACCCTGGAGATGAACCTCACGGTTAGCCAAACCCGAGAATCCAGCAAACGAGCCACTCAAAGGGACTAACCCCAAAGGTCAAACACCTAAGAGAAACCCTGTGGTTCCAGCAAAGAACCGCCAGAGAACAGTCTGAATGGAGCTGGATGGCAGAGCACCGAATGACCCGAACCCTCCGAAGCGCAAACCAGACAGCCACAAACTCCCGAACCGTGCTGTGAGCCCGAGGGATTGACAGACCCCACCATCCCCAGCTGACCTGGTGAGCACTGGTCACAAAGCCCCAGCCGAGAGATGACCTGTCCGTGAACACATCGAGCGGAGGCTCGGGGAGGTGCCAAGGCACGGAACCCTGAAAACTCCAAAGAGGAAGCTGGTGATGCAGCACCAACACAAGATCCCCGGAGGATGAACCCAAAGATTACAAGAGAGGCGGAACCAAACAGACCCGAAGCCAAACCCGACCCTGCAGGCAGACCAGCATGTCGAAGTTCAGACTCCTGCACAACCGCTCGAGCAACCACCAAGCAACCCGGTGCCCCCTCAAACAGCCAAAGGCGGGACCACAGCCGCTGCAACACTTCTGGAGGGAAAGACAAGGAGCGGTCCAAAAGCCGTAAACAAGACCCAGCCAGATCCGAACCCGGGGACGGAAACAGATGGAATGGCCTCCAGATCACCAGGAAACCAAACCCGGTGATCTGGAAACAACCACACCCCTGGCAAGCAGACAAGCGGACCGACTGGGAGCCCACACTAGCCAATTGTCGAGGTAGGCCAGACACCGAATCCCAAGCAGACTCAGACAGGGCACCAAGATACGGTAAAGATGCGTAAATACACCAAGTGCCAATTACAAACTAGGGAAGGCAACTAAAGAGGCAAGCCTGAAGCCACACCACCAACTGTGCCAGTCCCGGAAACTTTGAGAGGAACGTGCCAAGAAGTGACCTGGAGGTCCAGGGCCAC
>WNGS01072847.1:13847561-13850061 GCA_020271785.1 Procambarus virginalis
CCATGCAGAGTGTAGGGTCCTCTGTGACACACCTTCCCTGGCCTTATCAATCAAATGTAGGGCCCCATGATATTGAAATGGTCCTTCCAGAATTGTTTGAGCGTCAGCTCTGTAGTGTCTATCACATGAACACATCTCTCCAACAAGGCCTTCATGGACAGCTTTTTAAAGTTAGCAATGACTTGCTGGTCCATGGGTTGGAAGAGTGGAGTGGTGTTGGGAGGAAGAAATTTGATGATGAACTGATTCTCTGGAAACAGATCATCTTGCATCTGTGGAGGATGCACAGGAGCATTATCGAGCACAAACAAGGCCTTGAGTGGTAACTGCTTCTCCACAAGATATTTCCTCACTGAGGGGCCAAAAACGTCATTTACCCATTCACTGAAGAATATCCACGTGATCCAGGATTTCTTGTTGAACCTCCACTTCACATTCAGTCGTGTCTTGTGCACCTTACACACCTTGAACACTCGTGGATTTTCTGAGTGGTACATGAGCAGTGGCTTCACCTTGCAATTGACACTTGCATTGGCCCAGAGCACGAGGGTAAGCTGATCCTTCATCGATTTATGGCCAGGCAATGATTGTTCCTCTTGCATGATGTAGGTCCTCTTCGTCAGTTTCTTCCAAAACAGCCCAGTCTCGTCACAATTGAAAACCTGTTGGGGCAGGAACTGCTCCCGATCAACAAATTCCTGGAACTCTGGCACAAATTTATCAGCAACAGCTTTATCAAAGCTGGCAGCTTCCCCATGTCTCACAACATTGCTTATACCGCTCCTCTTCCTAAAGTTCTCAAACCATCCAAGGCTTGCCTTAAATAACTCCTCATCTTCAGACAACGCACCTGGTGTCTTCCTAACAAGGTCCACATACAGCACCGTTGCCTTAGCACAAACAATAGCTTCAGAGACACTATTGCCATGCAATTGCTGTTCATTCATCCAGACCAGTAGTGGCTTTTCAACATCATCTAGAAGTTTTGGACGTTTTTTGGTAACCTTGGTAACTCCTTTAGCCACTTCAAGCATCCTAAATTGTTCCTTCCTCTTCAAAATGGTGCAAATTGTTGAGGAGGACCTGCCATACTCCCTGGCAAGATCAGTCACGTATACCACGCTCGTGCTTTGCTATGATTTCCTTCTTCACTTCCACAGTAATTCTCTCTTTCTTCCCCTTGCCAACATTGTCTTTAGCAAGCTGCTTCTTTGACGACATTGTGCGTTAACAATTGTAGTCACAAAATCAAGCAAAATCCATGAAAAGCACAATTAATGCGGAGGGAAGCTCGTCCTGTGCGATACCACAACAACACTGTTGCCGGAGGATGTGCGAGAAGCAGCGAGACCACACCATGTTGTGTTCTCGTTATTCAAACGAGCGCTCGCCAATCGAGACGAATTGTCGGTGATCGGTGCACTCGTTACTCAAAATGCTCATAAATTGGGGAGCTCATCACTCAAGGTTCCACTGTATTTATTTCTTGTATGATGTTCAAGTGTTTTATTACATCCTTCTAGGATTAGATTTAAGTCAGGGTTAATATAAAAGTATAGGACTTTGTCATTTGTCAAAACATGTGTATAGGTAGAACCTGTCACTTCTTTAACATTATTTTTATAAACTCAACATTTTACAATAAAAACTGTGACTAAATATTAAGTGAGCTCAGAATGCCTCTATTACTAAGTAATAGTTATGTACTGTATCTTATAACATCAATTAATAGTCACTCACACGAGCTTCACTTAACATTAACACTGCCAACTCATCCAATACACTGGACATTAACACCACTGTACTAACACTAGTTTCCTGAGCCTTTACATAAGTCAACATCAACTGCAATACCTTTGTTCCCATCAACACCTTTTAATACCACTAATAACAAAACCAACTAAATAATCAAAGCAATCTCTGAGAAAACATTGTCACTACTGAGCAGTCATCATTGATAACAATATTTAACGGTATCAATATTGTCCTCGTCATCTTTACCATCATCACACTTTGACAGATTGTGATTGTGCAAGTTGGGGGCTATGCTGTTAGCACTGCAGCACTGACGTTTGATCAGTGGCTATGGTGTGTGTTTTTTGGCTTATTAACTCTTCTCTGGGGTCAAGTTCTGAACAGTGTCTCCAGTGTCATCATCTACTTCATGGATAGCAGGTGAGGATGGAAGTACTACCTTCACAAGTGATGGTTCTGTGTGATATTCAACCACCATGTCATTTATGTGCAAATCATTGAACCTTCAATAACATTGTTACTCAATGAATGTTGTGTTATGTCAATAGTTCGTTATTAGGTTATAAAGATTTCGGTATTAAAATGAAATATTATGTTAAGCATTATTCATGGTCCAGAAAATTGTGTAGACTTGTATAATTTTCTCCCTAAGCAAATTGTATAATTTGTCCAACCCTTGGGCTGGTCTATAGAGCGATGGTTTTGCTTCGTGCAGGTCAGCGTTCAATTTCCAACCATCCAAGTG
>WNGS01072847.1:13855061-13863668 GCA_020271785.1 Procambarus virginalis
CACTTGTCCCTGCTTGGGTGTTTGATACCCTTGGCACGGGGCTTGTTGTTACAGGGGGAGGGGTTTTCCTATCCCCCTCCCTGTATGATTTTGTTAAGAGTTCGACTCCAACCCCGAGTTCGGTTCCGAGTTCCCTTAAATTCTTCAGTTCCCTCCTCCTGGAGGATTTTTGGCTTCCCGCATCCCACTGAGGAAGGTGTGGGAGACATGCGGCTTATCTCCTGCAAGATCCGGATTACGCCTCGTTAATGAAGCCTTCTTCTTTTGAGTTTGGCTCCTCTTTTCCTTATTGGGTGAGTTACAAGGTGCCAGAGTCTTTCTGGCTGGCAGACTGCCTTTTCTTTCGTTGGGACTTGGCATTCGTCCTGTCGGACTGCGCACTCCAGTGGCGAGAGCTGCCTACGGTTATTCAGGTTTTCCAGGAGGGTGAGTTGGAGTACTTCAATGTGTGCTTGTTTGCCCCCCTGTCCTTCCTTATGATGTCGGCCAGGTGCGGCTTCACGTGCAGGTTCCATCCCTTTCGGCATCCCTGGTGGCCGAGGATTTGTGTGCCTGTGGGCACTTGGCTTCGGTCTTGCGCTTTTTTTTCCTGCTGGAGCTGTCTTCGGACTGGCTCTTGGTGGGTGTGGAGGACCTGGGTTCCGGGCCCATGTCCGGTGTGCTTGCTTCGGCAGCTCGGGCACCGGCTCCCTTGGTGAAGTTGTATGCGCCGTTTTTAAGGGAGGCGGTGTCTGTTCTTTGCTTCTCGCCTCACATGCTAACAGGTAGTGTTCGTCCATTTTTTGGATTCGTTTTGGGCCATGGCTTTTAGATTTTCATCTCCTTTTGTCCATTGCTGTTTGCTGAGTCTGCGGTGGTGCATTCTCTGCAGGCGACTTTGTCTTGTTGACGCCTATGGCGGACTTGCACTGTTTGTTGCACTGGAGGGTCGCACTGTTTGTTCTTGCCAGGTCCCACGATTCGTGGGCAATTCGGGGTCATTTTCCTCCGGCCTGCAGTGGCATTGCTTCTTTCCTTCTCCTTCGGGGGGATTGGGGCTTGTGGGGCGGGCCTCTTCCCCTGCGCTCTGTCAAGTCATCCTGGAGTGGACCTCTTCGCATCGACTTGGTCGAGGCATCTTCCAGTGTTTGTGGCGCCCTTCCCAGACTGTGAGGCCATCGGGGTTGATGCCTTTCGGCTGAACTGGTTGAGTTGGGGTTACCTGTACCTCTTTCCACCGGTTCGGTTGTTGCTCCCTGTCCTGGTTAGCTTAGAGAGAGTTACCAGGGACGAGTAATCTTGTTGGCTCTTAGGTGGCCGGCCCAGCCCTGGTTTCCTGTTGGCTCTTAGGTGGCCGGCCCAGCCCTGGTTTTCTGTTGGCTCTTAGGTGGCCGGCCCAGCCCTGGTTTCAGGTGCTTCTTGCTCGATGTCTGAACCTGAGGGTCTTCCCACGGCTTTGCCTCTTTCAGCAGATCGGTCCATTCCGATACGTGGCTGGTTCGATCTTCTGTTTCTCGCGTCTGGTCTTTTTGACGTGGGTTTATCACCACTTTTGTGGTGATCAGGTGGCTTAGTTGGTGTCCTACCTGTGAGTTTCGTCTTAACGGCAGTATGAAAATTCCTGGTGGTCTTTTTGGCACTTGTCTCTTCGTAGGTTGTTTTGTCCTTTCTCTCTTGATTGTTTCAGGATTGTCTTCTTATGCCAGATACTGTCGCCTTGTATCGGGTGGTGTTGGCGGAGCTGCTGCAGCTTGCGTTTGGGGTGGATGTCACTTCTGCTCTGTTCCACAAGCTTCCTCAGGCATTGTTTTCACCTCTAGCCTGCTCATGCACAACCTGAGGTGTTCTGGTCGTTGCACCGGGTGCTCTCTTTTCCCTTCTCCTCAGTTTGGGATGGCCCCCTTGGTTCAGGACTGTTTTTCTACAGCTCTTGTTGGCATTGGCCTCTGGGGGTCAGGTCGGTGAGTTTCATGCTCTCCTCCGGTACAGGGGTTTCTGCTCTTTCGTTTCTGGTGGTCTTTTCTTCGTTTGCAGCCGTCTCCTTTTCTGGCGAAGAATGAGTCTGCTGCTTTCTGAAGGGGTCCTTGGGTTGTTGATGCTTGGTTGGTTCTTGAGTGCATCATGAGAACCTCCCCAGCTAAACCCCCAAGGGCGGGCAATCACCGAGCAGCGACAGAACCACAGAGGTAGCTGCTCCTGAACGGCTCATGGAAGATCTGAGGTCGCAAAGGCAGTACTTACGGGGCACCTAGGGAAGGTAGCCCTAAGTGCATGCAGCCCCAGCTAGTACTCTTGTGTTACTTCTGACTCACACACCACTAAAACAGAGCAACAACACCGCACTGCAACACTGCACAAAGAGTGGAGCAGAGCGATCGACCGTCACCAACACAACAACCTCTTGAACTGAGGAGCGCTGCCGGTGTGGAGGTCTGGGACCCCCTGCCCCCTCCCGGGGAGAGGTGGGTTGCACAGACGGATGCGCGGCGGTTGTGGTGACATCATCTTTGTTTCCTTGTTTTTGATTGGGAGTTCTGTTTGCTAGTTTGGCTTTCAGTTTACAATTTTTTGACCAGCAGTACAGTAGTTTATTTTGAAATTCCTATCTTCTGGGTGCCTGACCTGGTAGATGGCAGACAAAGACTGCTTCCAGTTACATGGCGGGTGTCTTTAGGCCATTGTTCCTTGTGCCTGTCTTGAGGGGGGCCAGGTTCTGGCTCTGGTCCCCGGTAGGCTTAGAACTCCTTGGATTGACTGTTGCCATGGTCAAATATATACACATCAGCCCGGTATAGCTCTGGGGAGTCTCCGGGTCTCACCCAGAAAATGGCGTTTCATTACATTCAAAGCTGGTTTTTTGAGTACAGTATAGCAATGTTCCACACATTTTATGATATCAATTTATAAAAGTACACAGTATTGTTATCAGAATGCTGATAATAACAACATTGTGCCTAGAATTAGTGATGTGCATAGTATATTGTGGCATTTTATGTCGTCTGGTGGCACACTGTGCCGGTAGTGTGTGTAATTACCTAAGTGTAATTACCTAAGTGTAGTTACAGGATGAGAGCTACGCTCGTGGTGTCCCGTCTTCCCAGCACTCTTTGTCATATAACGCTTTGAAACTACTGACGGTTTTGGCCTCCACCACCTTCTCACTTAACTTGTTCCAACCGTCTACCACTCTGTTTGCGAAAGTGAATTTTCTTATATTTCTTCGGCATCTGTGTTTAGCTAGTTTAAATCTATGACCTCTTGTTCTTGAAGTTCCAGGTCTCAGGAAATCTTCCCTGTCGATTTTATCAATTCCTGTTACTATTTTGTATGTAGTGATCATATCACCTCTTTTTCTTCTGTCTTCTAGTTTTGCATATTTAATGCCTCTAACCTCTCCTCGTAGCTCTTGCCCTTCATTTCTGGGAGCCACTTAGTAGCATGTCTTTGCACCTTTTCCAGTTTGTTGATGTGCTTCTTAAGATATGGGCACCATACAACCGCTGCATATTCTAGCTTTGGCCTAACAAAAGTCGTGAACAATTTCTTTAGTATTTCCCATCCATGTATTTAAAAGCAATTCTGAGTTAGAAAGTAGCATAGGCTCCTCGCACAATATTCTTTATGTGGTCCTCAGGTGATAGTTTTCTATCTAGAACCACCCCTAGATCTCTTTCTTTATCAGAATTCTTTAAAGATTTCTCACATAATTTATAGGTTGTGTGGGGTCTATGTTCTCCAATTCCACATTCCATAACATGGCATTTATTAACATTAAATTCCATTTGCCAAGTGGTGCTCCAATACTTATTTTGTCCAGGTCTTCTTGAAGGGCATGACAATCATCTAAGTTTCTTATCCTTCCTATTATCTTAGCATCATCAGCAAACATGTTCATATAATTCTGTATACCAACTGGTAGATCATTTATGTAGACAATAAACATCACTGGTGCAAGAACTGAACCCTGTGGTACTCCACTTGTGACATTTCTCCAGTCCGATACATTGCCTCTGATCACAGCCCTCATTTTTCTATCAGTCAGAAAGTTTTTCATCCATGTTAGAAGCGTACCTGTCACTCCTCCAATATTTTCCAGTTTCCAGAACAACCTCTTATGTGGAACTCTGTCGAAAGCCTTTTTTAGGTCCAGATAGATGCAGTCAGCCCAACCATCTCTTTCCTGTAATATCTCTGTTGCTCGATCATAAAAACTGAGTAAATTCGATACACAGGATCTACCAGATCGAAAACCATACTGTCTGTCTGATATTATATCATTTCTCTCCAGGTGTGCTACCCATTTAGTTTTAATTATTTTTTCCAATATTTGACTATTACACTTGTCAATGATACCGGTCTATAATTAAGGGGGTCTTCCCTGCTTCCACTCTTGTAAATTGGAACTATGTTAGCCTTTTTCCACACATCAGCTACAACTCCTGTAAACAGGGATGCCTGAAAGATCAGTTGAAGAGGGATGCTGAGCTCAGGTGCACATTCTCTCAGAACCCATGGTGAAACTCCATCTGGACCAACTGCTTTGTTCTTATTTAGCTCTTTGAGCATTTTTTCCACTTCGTCTCTAGACACCTCTATGTGCTCTATGTTGTTCTCTGGAATTCTTATTGTATCTGGTTCCCTGAAGATTTCATTTTGTACAAACACACTTTGGAACTTTTCGTTTAATGTTTCACACATTTCCTTTTCATTTTCCGTGAATCTATTTCCCATTTTCAACCTCTGAATATTATCCTTTACCTGCAATTTGTTGTTTATGAATTTATAGAATAGACCTGGTTCTGTTTTACATTTGTCTGCAATCCCTTTTTCAAAATTTCTTTCTGCCTCTCTCCTCACTGCCGTGTAGTTGTTTCTCGCATCTTTGTATCGCTGGTATGATTGGGGGTTTGGCCTCTTCCTGTATTGATTCCATTTTTGTGTCTTTTGGTCTCTGGCCCTCTCGCACTTTCTGTCGAACCAATCCTGTTTCCTAGTTCTGCTTCTCTGTTTTGGTATAAATTTTTTTGTGCCTTTATCATATATTTCACAAAACTTGACATACATCTCATTCACTTCCTTGCCTAGCAACAAGTCTGTCCAATTATACTCCCTAAAAAATTTTCTAAGGTTGCCATAATGTCCTCTCCTAAAGTCAGGTTTTTCAATTGCATCGACCATCATATTTTCTTCCAGATTATAACGCATTGCATACTTTATCCCCAAAAAGACATGGTCACTTTTGCCCAAGGGAGGAAGGTACTGAATGTCAAATATTTCTTCCTCCTTCCTGGTAAATATCAAATCTAGCATGGAGGGAACGTCACCTTCCCTCATCCTCGTAGCTTGTTTAACATGTTGATATAAGAATGTTTCCAGGAAGAGGTCTACAAATTTGTGTGGGCACTCTGCTGTCCTTGGATTTCATTGTCACATCCTCCAGAACAGCTTAGTCGTTCTTAATTGTGCATGAAACTGTACATAGTTATATGTAAAGTGTGTATACAGTATAGTAACACCAAAAAATATAATGTTTTATTGTTCTTTAGCATATACTATACTGTAATGTAGTATGTACAGCATCTTTGTGACACGAATATATCTGTGCGTACCTATGATCTACATGTTCTGTAATACAAATAACATTATTGACAGCCCATTCTATCATTGCACTTGAAAAAACATGGTATAACATTAGAAATATAGAAAGAAATATATATTCAATATTTGCAGTTACAATTTCATGCAAAACATGTGCTGAACCAGGCTGAACTCAGGACCACGTGTTATCAGATTACCACATTCATCAGAATGGCTTAGTGGTTCATATTCATGCATGAAAATGTACACAGTTTATAAAAAGTGTGTATACAATATAATAACACCAAAAATATAATGTTGTATTGTTATAAGCTGCATTGAAGTGACATGAATATTTGTTAGCATTCCAATGTTCCACACATTTTATCATATAAACTTCTCAAAAGACACACCATTAACCCTTCAATTGCGCATCGCATCATATGATGCTTTGACCGACTTGCAGTAAATTGCGCATCGCATCATATGATGCGTTGGAGTACTACGCAAAATTTAAATGGCCCGCGGATACACGGGGTTCACCACACCTTCATCAGGGCTCTTGTAAACAGACGCCATTTTAAAAAAAAATCGTGGGCCGAACTCCCGGGTGTTAGGGGCCTCAGTATCGAGTAGGCTACCAAGCCTGACACATGCAGCATGAGCTCACAGCACTGCTGTTCAGCTTGTGACCACAGCATCGCCTAAAAATGCCATAATATACTTGTTCATGCTATTATGTAGCGATAATATTATTACAGAAGACCCCTGACTGTGATAAAACTGACCAGGGGTCTGATAATAAGAGGATTGTGATGATATTTAGCGCTGTGCTCCATGGAGGGAGGAGTAATGCTGTGGGAGAGAGGGTGGTGGCATTGTTATCTGACTGTGTGTGGCCACCTTTTATTGACTGCACTCACCATACCAGCTTAGTGGTTCGCTATGGTGAACACAAATGTAGATACTTATATATAACGTGTGTATAGAGGGTATAAACAGCAAGAGTAGGAGGTTGGGAGCTGCCATTTTGGTGAGAGGAGCGTCGTCTGCAGGAATTATCGTGTTGTTTACTGGTGACCACGATGGTCTTTGGGCACCATACCAGTTTACTTGTACAAGTATGGTGAATAAAACCGGTAGATATTTATATATAATGTGTGTATATAGCGTAATAACACCACAAGCAGTATTGTTGGAGGAGAAATATTAGTACGTCTGGCCTTGAGGGCGGCAGCCATCAGCTGACTGTGAGGTACCTTACCTTGAGGATACCTTGAGGTGCTTCCGGGGCTTATCGTCCCCGCGGCCCGGTCATCGACCAGGCCTCCTGGTTGCTGGACTGATCAACCAGGCTGTTGGACGCGGCTGCTCGCAGCCTGACGTATGAGTCACAGCCTGGTTGATCAGGTATCCTTTGGAGGTGCTTATCCAGTTCTCTCTTGAACACTGTGAGGGGTTTGCCAGTTATGTCCCTTATGTGTAGTGGAAGCGTGTTGAACAGTCTCGGGCCTCTGATGTTGATAGAGTTCTCTCTCAGAGTACCAGTTGCACCTCTGCTTTTCAACGGGGGTATTCTGCACATCCTGCCATGTCTTCTGGTCTCATGTGATGTTATTTCTGTGTGCAGGTTTGGGACCAGCCCCTCTAATATTTTCCACGTGTAAATTATTATGTATCTCTCCCGCCTGCGCTCAAGGGAATACAGATTTAGGCTCTTTAGTCGGTCCCAATAGTTTAGATGTTTTACCGAGTGGATTCTAGCAGTAAAGGATCTCTGCACGCTCTCCAGGTCAGCAATTTCACCCGCAGTGAAAGGGGCTGTCATTGTGCAGCAGTACTCCACTCTAGAGAGCACAAGCGTTTTGAAAAGTGTCATCATCGGTATAGCATCTCTAGTGTGAAAAGTTCTTGTTATCCAACCTGTCATTTTTCTTGCAGTTGTGACGGCTACTTTATTGTGTTCTTTAAAGGTAAGGTCTTCCGACATGAGTACACCCAGATCCTTTACATTGCCTTTTCGTTCTATGTTATGATTTGCCTGAGTTTTGTACGTGGTTTCAGTTTTTATATTTTCATTTTTTCCATAGCGCATGAGCTGGAACTTGTCTTCGTTAAACACCATATTATTTTCTGTAGCCCATAGAAAGACCTGATCTACATCTGACTGGAGGTTCGCCGTGTCCTCTATGTTGCCTACTCTCATGAAGATCCTAGTGTCATCTGCAAAGGATGATACAGTGCTATAGGTTGTGTTCTTGTCTATGTCCGATATAAGGATGAGAAAAAGTACTGGAGCAAGCACAGTACCCTGGGGGACTGAGCTCTTAACGGTTGACGGGTTGGATTTTATTTTGTTGACTATTACACATTGGGTTCTGTTGGTCAGGAAATTGTAGATCCATCTGCCTACTTTTCCGGTAATTCCTTTTGAGCGCATTTTATGGGCAATAACACCATGGTCACATTTATCAAAAGCTTTTGCAAAATCTGTGTAAATTACATCAGCGTTTTGTTTGTCTTCCATAGCATCTAATGCCATATCATAGTGGTCCAGCAACTGCGACAGGCAAGAGCGCCCTGTTCTGAAACCATGTTGTCCGGGGTTATGGAGATGCTGTGATTCCATGTATTTTGTGATCTTACTTCTTAGCACTCTCTCAAAAATTTTTATGATGTGCGATGTTAGTGCTATCGGTCTGTAATTTTTTGCCTCTGCCTTATTTCCTCCTTTATGAAGTGGTGCTATCTCTGCTGTTTTAGTATATCAGGAATAACGCCAGTATCTAGGCTTTGTCTCCACAGAATGTGAAGGGCCTGCGATAGTGGTTGTTTACAGTTCTTGATGATGAATATGGAGTTCCAAGAATCCGGGCCTGGTGTGGAGTGCATAGGCATACTGTTTATGGCTTCTTCAAAATCCAGTGGGGATAGGGTGACGTCTGATATATGATTTGATGTTGGTATCATATCCATGAAAAAATCATTTGGGTATCGATCTTTAGTGCGTTTAATGGCTCGCTGAAGACAGAGTCGTATTGCTTCCTCAGT
>WNGS01072847.1:13867052-13872052 GCA_020271785.1 Procambarus virginalis
CACCAGGCAGGTAGTGGCTGTCACAGGTGATGGCACCAATGATGCCCCAGCACTCAAGATGGCTGACGTGGGCTTTGCCATGGTGAGGGCTCCCTAGTATTATATTGAGAGTTCTTTCAAAACTTATTGTCAAATGGGATATGTAAATAAATCAATGCTGTGTAAGAACTTCATAATTGTGATGTAACCTATCAACTGTGTATCATAACCAGGAATGTTATCACCATTAACCCTTCAATTGCACAACACATCTATGGATGTATTAATGTACCATGTACATTATTCTTTTGCAAGCCTCCAGTAAACAGATGCCACCTTAGGAAAAATCGTGGGCACCCTTTCTGGGGGTGAGGGCCTCGGTACTAACATAACAACTATGAGTAGTACATGGAGCAGCAGCAGCTCATGCCCAAAGCATCATTAATGATGATGTAATAAATAACTACAATTATTTATCAATGATAATGACATTAAAAACTCTGGCAGTGATAAAGACTATGTACAAGGTTCAGATGTCAATGAACCTGATGCACATGATGGTGTTCATAGTGCAAGGCTCTCAGCCACAGCACACACCCACAGTTTGGTGTGTCTATGTGTCGTGCAATGGATCCTCATGTTCATTTAGAAAATGAACATGTGAAAATTTATTTATATTCAGGATTTAGTGACCAAATTCTCATAATAATAACAGTGTTTTAGTTAGTGTCAGTAATGTGCATAGTATAGTATATCGGGTGGCATTTTGCCTTATCAGGTGCCATCAGTAATTGACGAGTGTGTGTGTGTGTGGCTATGATGTGTTTAGATCAACAGTCACAAGATTATCACACTCACTAGAACTGCTTAGTAGGTTGCAACGGTGCATAAACATGTAGATAGTTTATATAACTTGTGAATACAGTGTGATAATAGCAAAATCAATGTTTTATTGACTGAAGAATATAATATTGTGAGCATATTAGTGACATGACTGTATATGTATGCATGTCAATGTTCTTCATATTTTACTATAGAAACTTATCAAATTACACACTACTGCATAATATATGAGGAAAACAGATCAGTAACACTGAAATAAATCAGTAGAAATATATTCGTGGCAGCTCCCGACCCAAGCCTGGTACAGGCGACCTCCTCCTGGACATCAGCTCCATGAATTGTGACATCATCTCAAGCTTTTAATTTTCCTATGATCAGGGAACACATTTTAATATAAAAAATAATAATTATCAGAATACAATTTTTCTTGTGCACAAAGGGGTTGTCATATAAATGACAACTCTGTGTTAACACAGGGTCACGGTAGTAGTCGGGTTTGTTTTTGACTTGCAATCGAAAATTCTGGGTTCAAATCCCAGGCGGGACACAAATGTTGGGCACATTTCCTATCACTTAATATCCTGTTCACCTAGCAGTAATTAGGTATGCAGGAGTTAGTCAGCTTGTGGTAGAGTTGCATCCTGGGTGGTCAGTAATTTGACTTTTGGGGGGGGGGTTACCTCAATTTAAGCCTAACATGTATAAATACACTCTGGCTGCCTGTCTCCCAACAGTGAATTAGTATTATCATTAATAATTATTAAATCTAGTGTGCAGTGCAAGGGTTAAAGCTGTTCTAATTATTAACTAAACTTACCTGTAGGCTACCATCTGTAGCTAGGGGCATCAATGGGGAAAGGAGCCAGAGACTTATCAAAGGTCTTCCCCATTATTCCTGAGGATATTTTCCAGCTGTAAAGTAAATGTTCTGTAAGCAAAACAAGGGCCCTGATAATGAAGGGAATGCTATAGAAAAAAGAAAAGGAATACTGTTTAGGTAAGAAACATGATGAGCTTGTTAATATAAATGTTACTAGGCTTATTTGTTCACTGAATTATAAACCCATGACTTTTCTGCAGTTAATTCAAGCATTATCCTGAGAGCCACCATCTCTCTAGAGACGTTGATGGAGACAGGAAGCCGATGGCTTGTCAAAGGTCCTGCTATTTTTCTTGAGGATTTTTTCCAACTGGATTTTGAACTGCAGTAATGTCTTGGCATTTATGGCTTTGGTGGTTAGGTTGTGCCATGGGTACTTCCATGGTAGTTCCATGAGTTGCTTTTTCACCCTATGGGTGAAAAAGGATCTCCTGTTTTCTTGTTGAGCTTGAGTGATTTGTGCCCTCCTTTCCCTAGGGCATCACGGGTACCGACGTGGCCAAGGAGGCATGCGACATTGTCTTAACAGATGACAATTTCTCATCCATTGTGAAAGCAGTTATGTGGGGTAGGAACGTTTACGACTCCATCTCCAAGTTCCTCCAATTCCAGTTAACTGTTAATTGTGTAGCTGTCACTGTCGCCTTTGTCAGCGTCTGTATCATTAGTGACTCTCCCCTGAAGGTATGAACAAATTTAAGTTCTCAATTACTACTGTCAGATTCTTGTAAAACAATATGATTGGCCACATGAAACATTACCTGCCAATCTGGCGGCAGTATTTCTTTTTAAACTGACATCTATCTTGATTTATCACATAACTCATTTATTTTATTCATCCTTATTCTGAACTTGGAACTAAGTTATTTTAACTCTTCAATTGCACTTTCTTGAAATTTTGCTGTGATATTTGTACAGTATGGAGCTCTTTTCTAAGTTTGTCTCCGAATACTTAACTTTGAAATGGGTAAAGATATTCTCTCCACAAATGTCTCTAGTTCTGATAGTGTTTGAGCATGATATCTCTTGACAGTAGTAAATTGCAGTACAGTACCACCACCTCTCTGGTTTTGTCTACTGTTGTGAATAGTTGAATGATTGGGTATTTTAAATAATTAAACTGAAAGACCCCCTTTTATTTTCATCTGTCTAGTATTAAATTCCTGAATAAATGTGATATGAATATCAAGCACTTCATATTTTCTGAAGTAGTATTGCAATGATATGTGTAATCAAAGAATCCACAGCCATATTGATAATAAATTTGTGTGAAACAGCCAAACACAACAACAGATAAATGATCTCTTTAATTGTTTGAATATGTGCCTGTTATAACCTAGATACTTTCTGGGTAGATACAATTACTGTTCCATGTATGGGTTGCATTATACATAACATTAATTGCAAAATTCAGGTGTCCTTATGCTCAAGGGACATGACTCAAAGACTGCCTCATCTCTTGTTACATTGGAGTGAAATCTAATATGGAAGGTATTCAAACAAAAAGTTGTCACGGCTATTTTCTTTTATTTTTAAACAGTTCCCTTTCCTCAACCTTGCCTTCCTCTCAGACAGTGCAGATGCTATGGGTGAACTTGATTATGGATACTTTGGCATCACTTGCGCTGGCCACGGAGCCGCCTTCCGCTGCTCTCCTGCATAGAAAACCATATGGAAGAACCAGTCCACTCATCTCTCGCATCATGCTCAGGAATATTATTGGTCAAGCATTCTTCATGATTATCATCATTTTTCTCCTCCTTTTCTATGGTGAGACATCCCATTATGAAATAACATCGAAAATAACAATGTATTATATAGGACCTCTATAGTATTATATTTATAACAAAATATTACTTAGGGTCTGATTGCAATATTTATATAGTAGATATTTATATTTTGCATAAGGCCACTAATTATGCACAGGGTTCTGGACAGTTCTCAAACTAAATGTGTGTAATTACCTAAGTGTAGTTACAAGAGGAGAACTACGCTTGTGGTGTCCAGTTTTTCCAGCACTCCTTGTCATATAACACTTTGAAACTACTGACGTTTTGACCTCCACCATCATCTCACTTAACTTGTTCCAACCGTCTAACACTCTGTTTATGAAAGTGAATTTGAATATATTTCTTTGGCAGTTTTGTTTAGTTAAATCTGTGATCTCTTGTTCTTGAAGTTCCAGGTCTCGTCAATTTTTCCTTATCTATTTTGTCAATTTCTGTTCTATTTTTGTGCGTTGTGATCATATCGCCTCTTTTTTTCTCTATCTTCTAGCTGTGGCATATTTAACGCCTTTAGTCTCTCCTTGTTGCTCTGTCTTTCAGTTCCGGAAGCCATTTTGTTGCATGTCTTTGCACCTTTTCCAGTTTACTGATGTGCTTATTGAGATATGGGCACCTACAATGCTGCATATTCCAATTTGGTCTCACAAAGGTCGTGAACAATTTCTTTAGTATTTCATCATCCATGTACTATATGAACTCTATTATAAGGACTATATGAGAAAAGACCCCATACGGATAAGCCAGACATCTGGATAAGCAGAAATTTTACAAGGAAAGTCCAAATGACCATATTCACAACTTTTTGTACCCCCAGCAACATAATTTGAACTTCAACGCACACACTATAAATCAGAACTATAATTTAAAAAAGAAAAACTAAAGATTACCTTGTTGTAGTTTGTTTTGTTGTTGATACTGTAGATCTTGAAATGTGTAATTCTTGAAAATTTACGTAACCTAATCCATGGTTATCGGATTTTGTCCGGATATGGAGAAATTTGCCATAAAATTATCCGGACATGATTTAAACTCTGTCTTTCTGCGGTATCCGGCCAACCTCCGGTTATCCGGATTACTATCACATATTGTGAAGGTTTGCCGGAAAATTATCCGGATGCGATTTTGGCCGAATAACACAAATATCCGGTTTAGCGGAATCCAGATAAGTGAGCTCATACAGTATTTAACAATTCTGAAATGAAAGGTAGCATAGGCTCTTCACGCAATGTTCCTCCCTCCCTCCGGTTGGCGGTTGTTCGTTGGTTTTTGACATCCAACCTCAGAACTAACGGTTGGATAGCCAGCACGGGGGCCTAAGGCTCCCCCTTCCCCCTCTCAGGGAGGAGGGGAACTGCGCAGACAGCGTCACAGTGACAGTTGTGACGTCATGCTTGTTTGCTCGTTTTTGTTTGGGGAGTTTTGTCCAACAGTTCTGCTTTCAGTAGCAATATTTAACCAGATAGGGTTGTTTTGGGGTGTCTACTTTTTTGGGTGTCTGACCCGGTCAATGG
>WNGS01072847.1:13877052-13880783 GCA_020271785.1 Procambarus virginalis
TAGGTACGACATATTATATATATTATATATATATATATATATATATTATATATATAATATTATATATATATATATATATATATTATATATATATATATAGATATATATACATACATACATACATACACACACCTACACATACACACAGCTAGAATGCATATACCAATACAGTACCTAAGATATGATTCTACAAAGTCATTACTGTATATATCCATATTAAAGTTCATTTGTAACATAATACTTGCATGCTCAAAACTAATTTCACACACTCTGAGAGGAGATAGTTTAATTATACGCTTATCTAATATATGAATGTCTAGTCATGTTGCACCTTTGCTGGTGGTTGTAGAAAATGCAAAGAATAGACAACAATAATTTGGAAATGATATGTTGATGGCAAAGGCTTTTATCAAATTAAAGATACATTGTTAGCACTAAAGATACAGTTTAGTGGTTGTAAATGAGATAAATTGTGACAGGGGTGAGGATAGAGAGGTTAGAGGTGGGTTGAGGTCACTGAGGTGAGGTCAAGATAAGTGACATGATCTCACCTTACCCTCACCCCTCCCCATTTTTTTCATTCATATATACTAAACCTGTGCATGTTTGCTGATGATGCTAAAATACTAGGGAAGATAAGAACTTAGACGATTGTCATGTCCTTCAAGAGGACCTGGACAAAATAGAGTATATGGGTACCACTTGGCAAATGGAATTAATGTCAATAAATGCCATGTTATAGAATGTGAAATAGGAGAAAAATAGACCACATACACCCTACTAATTATGTGAAAAAAGCTTTATAGAATTCTGATAAGAAAGATATCTAGCCACTGCACTGCACATTCGTCTTAGTCCAGGGTGTGGCTGTGCGTCACCCAACATGTGATCAATGTTAGAATATTGTAAGATTCAAAACTCCCATGGGTACAGAGGGCTCACATCCTGTTCCTCATGACCGCCAGTAAACACAAACTACCTTGAAAAAAAATGTCTGCATCCCTCCTGGCAGTGAGAGATTATGATTGCTCACAGCAAGCGGCCAAACATTCACAGCAACAGGGAAGTTGTGAATCTACGCATCATGCAAAGTGACGTCATGTTCCTTTAGAAAACAATCTTGTTTGAAATAATTCATATTCATGATTTAGTGACAGGAATCTGATAATAATAGCAGTGTTCGACGTGATAATGCCGATGTACATAGTGTATTTCTGTACACTGTATTTTGATGCGTCTGTAGCGAATTAATCTTATACTCGCTCCATATCTCATTATCTTATCTCAACTAATTAGCACTAATTACAGAAGCTACAATCCTTTCCCCAATTACAGGTAATACTCTTCTCATCTTGTTGGAGGGAGCTGGGTGTAGTCACCATATAAGCAAGCGATATGAGGAATAGCAGACAGTACAATTTCCATCAGTCAACAATGTAGCACTCGGCATGTACATTCTAATCAGACCCAAGCGCTCCCACATGAGAGCTCCGCGACTACCGGTCCCCTCCTCAGCTCTCTCGCTCTAGCTCCAAGCTTCGTCTGAACATTTACGACAATGCCACCAACCAACTACTGTAATCAAGGACTACTAAATAAATTTGAATAAACTCATCTAAACAATGTGTATCTAATTTATGCCACAACGTAACATAATCGTACGTTACCCGTCAAAGTGACATCGGCTGCTGGAGATCAGCTGGTCGTAGCGTGTACATACCTCTATACTGTGCTAAGATTTCACCGCCTTACACTTTAGAATTACTTAGTGGTTTGTTAGTTATAAAACAGAGATTGATGTATAATGTCTGTATATAGCATAATAGTAACAAAAACACTGTTGTATTCAGCTAGAATATATAATGTGTCACTACATATGAGCCTAATATTTTGAGCATAACGATAGTCACATATTTAACTATATAATTCCTCAAATTACAAGTATTGAATAATATTACTGCACAATTCAGAGAAAAACCAATGAGACATTAAATATAGGGATAAACATATTTGTGGCAACTGGTGCTCCACAAGCTGGCAGAGCCTAGTGTGTCCTGGCGCCCCACAAGCTGGCAGAGCCTAGCATGTCCTGGACCCCACAAGCTGGCAGAGCCTAGCTGTCCTGGCCCCCACAAGCTGGCAGAGCCTAGTGTCCTGGCACCCCCACAAACTGGCAGAGCCTAGTGTGTCCTGTGCCCCACAAGCTGGCGAGCCTAGTGTTTCCTGGGCCCCACAAGCTGGCAGAGCCTAGTGTGTCCTGGCGACTCCACAAGCTGGCGAGCCTAGTGTATCCTGGTGCCCCACAAACTGGCAGAGCCTAGTGTGTCCTGGTGCCCCACAAGCTGCAGAGCCTAGTATGTCCTGGTGCCCCACAAGCTGGCGAGCCTAGTGTGTCCTGGTGCCCCACAAGCTGGCAGAGCCTAGTGTGTCCTGGGTCCACAAGCTGGCAGACCTTAGATGTCCTGGCACCCCACAAGTGGCAGAGCCTAGTGTGTCTGGCACCCTCGAGCTGGCTGAGCCTAGTGTGTCCTGGCACCCACAGCTGGCTGAGCCTAATGTGTCCTGGTGCCCCACAACTAGCAGAGCTAGCAAGCTGGCTGAGCTTGTGTGTCCTAGCCCCCACAAGCTGGCAGAGCCTAGCGTGTACTGGCACTCCACAAGCCGGTAGAGCCTAGTGTGTCCTGGCGCCCACAAGTGGCACTATAGTGTGTGTCCTGGCACCCTACGAGCTGGCTGAGCCTAGTGTGTCCTGGCACCCTATGAGCTGGTTGAGCCTAGTGTCTCCTGGTGCCCCACAAGCTGGCAGAGCCTAGTGTCTCCTGGCACCCCACAAGCTGCGAGCCTATAGATGTCCTGGTGCCCCATAAGCTGGCAGAGCCTAGCATGTCCTGATGATCCACAAGCTGGCAGAGCCTAGTGTGTCCTGCGCTCCACAAGCTGGCAGAGCCTAGCTGTCCTGGTGACCCACGACTGACTGAGCTAGCGTGTCCTGCCACCCACAAGCTGGCAGAGCCTAGTGTGTCCTGCACCCCACAAGCTGGCGAGCTTAGGTGTCCTGGCACCCCACAAGCAGGCAGAGCCTAGCATGTCCTGATGCTCTACAAGCTGGCAGAGCCTAGCGTGTCCTGGTGCCCCACAAGCTGGCAGAGCCTAGTGTGTCTGGCACCCCACAAGCTGGCTGAGCCTTAGTGTGTCTGGCACCCCACAAGCTGGCAGAGCCTAGCATGTCCTGATGATCCACAAGCTGGCAGAGCCTAGCGTGTCCTGGTGCCCACAAGCTAGCAGAGCCTAGTGTCCTGGCACCCCCAAGCTGGCTGAGCCTATAGTGTGTCCTGGCACCCTACAAGCTGGCAGAGCCTAGCATGTCCTGATGCTCTACAAGCCTGAGAGCCTACTGTCCAGTGCCCACAAGTGGCAGAGCCTAGTGAGTCCTAGTGCCCCACAAGCTGACAGACCTAGTGTGTCCTGGAACCTCATCACTCAGCACCTATAAATTGGTCAATATTCTCAGCTCCATCAATGCTAAACTATGTCACACATACACTATTTTTTGTTAGTTTGTCAGTGATCAGAAGACGCATATTTAACAGATATAATAAGAAACAAATTTTGTGGGGGACTACTGTATTTCAAGTGGTCTACCATAGCTTTGGTCACAATTAAGGGTGGCACGTGCTGTGGCGTAGGGACTGGTTCATAGATAGAAACTATCACCTGAGGACCATATAAAG